>QFEX01005014.1:2884-15053 GCA_003316505.1 Suillus alpinus
TCTCGCAGACTCGCACGATTCATACGATTATATACAAAAAATTACACAACTTGGCAACCGTTCATTAAAACCTGTGCAGTATCAGTGGTCCTAAGCCTGCCTGTGCCTCCAGGGGTCTTGATTTTAGCCCGCATTAACACCGCCGTGGGATAAGCTAAGTTCGACTTTGTCCATATTATATCGGTTATCAGTGGACAAGAGTAATTAGGGAGCATGCTAACATTACAATGGGCAGGAAATGGAAAGCACCCAGCTGGGTGGGGCAGCATTAGCGATCATGATTAAATGTACCCCTGCCAGCCGCGGCCGGTGTACCACACGTTCGCAGTTACTTTTGGCTGTGATATTTTAATCTATAACAAACATTGTGGTCACATCCTTGCGGACGCCCGCGGACAGCAGCGACCGAGGATGCAACACAATTGCTACAAACTAGTAATCAATAGATGATGTCCTCATGGCAAAGGCTGTGTGCCTAATCGTGTGGCGCTTTCGCTCGCCACCATGCATAATCATTTAGGTACATGGTAGGCCCTACTGGACAACAAAGTTCCGATGGATAATTGGGAGCTAGCACCGATGTTCAAGTGCAAGTGTAAAACACGTAACATGTTTAAGAAAGCTTGTTACAACAATAATAAGCACTAGCCCAAGAAATAACGGACGAACACGCAGCTACGGATATACAATTGTAATGTCAAATTATGAGAGGAAGGAATCATATCCAATGGTCACCGGTCACAGATCATCTTCGAGCTCGTATTCAGATCTCCGGAGTACCACTGTACTGCCCAGGACGCGGCTGTTGGGAAAAGACCGAGGGTATCGATGGGTTGTGGTATATGTTGCTAGATGCGGTGGTTTGGAGGGTGGGTGAGGGAGGAGAACCCGGGAAGGTGGTCGGGTCCGAGGGGTCCTGCGCAGGGAAATGAGTTGATGCATCACAAGATCATGAGAAACATACGTAAAGACGCTGTTGCTGCGCCATTTGGGGTTGCATTGGGAACGGATTAGGGTTAGTGGAGTAAACACTTTGGGTGTAGCCCGGACCTCCGCCAATGTCGCTGAAAGCGGCCGATGGCGCTGTGGAGGAGCGACGGCGTTTGAGAAAGAACCACGTCACGAAGCCTATGATGGCTGCAGCTCCCACGATTCCACCGACAACACCTCCAGCTATAGCTCCAACGTTTGAACTTGTTGAATTAGTTGATGATGATGATGTCGTTGAAGATCCTGCTGCGGCCGAACTGGTCACAGAAGCAGACACGCTAGTCGAATAAGTAACTGAGCCAGTGGATTGTATTTTGGTTGCAGTAGATTCTGGGAGGTCTACAAGAAAGTGAGTGAGAGTGCTTCTGCGATGGAAAAGTAGTGCCCGAATGCTAACCTCCAGCGTTTTGCGCTGCGACGGGGTCGAACCCATTGGTCACCTTTAGAGAAAATTAGATTATGACAATTGGGATAAGTAGCCGTGCACTGACGTTCAGGTAAGCCCAATTTGGAACATTGGTACCACTGGGAATGTCCATCGGGTATCTGTCAATCAGGTGAATTAGAAAAGCTTGGAGAATATAGATAATCTTGACTGACATTTGGGGGTATATCAGGGTGCAATTGTAGCTCCAGGCAGCCCAGCTGCGAGCAAATAAGCGCTCCGTTCGATCATACTCGATACGACTTGAATACGACTCACGTTAGATACGTTCGGTTCTGACAATCGCCGCAAGCGCTAATCAGCGAGTAGGTCACTGTACTACATTCGCAAGAGTTGGCTTCAGCGACTGTGGGAGCTGCATAATGGGTATCGAGAGGTAAAGGACTGATTGTAAAATCTGCGCCAGAACTAGTAAGCTAAGTCATACAAAGAAACGAAAAAGGCGTACCTCCACCCCAGCAGACGCTCTCGAGGTAGGAAGCAACCACGCAAGGGTTCTGCTTGATGGTGTTGTTCATCTGCAATCATGCATCAGAATCTATATCTTCAAGCTAAAAAACAAAAGAAAAATTTACCCAGTCAAAGCCAGACACGCATGTCACATTGGACGTCTGCGCAAAAGCACCTCTGGGTACAACTGATGCTGCTGCCAGGACCACTATCAACGACCATGCCTTGGTGAGTGGCAACATGATGGATAGAAGGAAGAAGGATGGGGAAGACGGAACGGACAGAAGCCCTTCAAGTTATAGTAATTAGGCGCTTTGTTCCTTATGGCAGTTCGACATGATGCCGGCCGCATCAATTGCCAAGCTCGATTTAACACAGCTTTGAAACGAGTGCCTCAAGGCTTTCGGTTCAAATGCCTCTCCGTTCCATGCGTTAAGTGAGTGACTTAGAGTAAAGGCTAATCACTGATAATGTCCATTTTTGTACAAGGAAGACTCGTTTTCGAGCAGGATAAAGCCTGCTTGGGCATTTGAGCGCTCGGATTGAACCCGTGATGCGGCATCATGGTAATCGTCCAAGCAAATGCCATGCTGGATGTCAGGTGTATCAGGGTCGATAGGAACCGAATAATCTCCTTCTGCATCCGCGACTCGTGAGAATATCTGACTAAGACTATACAGTTGCCAGCCACTGTGAAGTTCCAATGTTGTCTTCACCAAGGCATACAGTGCCGACACTATCCTCAAAACTCGCCATGGCCCCTTCGACAACGTGAGTCTGCCAAATTTCTGAATGGTTAACAGGAGTTTACATTTTTGTTAGGGTTCCTACAGTCTCGGTTGGTCCATCTACTCGCCATCTATGCGATGTACATTGACTTCTACACAGGACATTGAAGTTCCGGAGACCCTCCTTAAAAAGCGCAAGCAAAACGAAAAGGCACGGGAGGAGCGCCTTGCTGCCGCAACTGCCGCACGCAAGGTTCGTGTCAAACCGTTAATTAGGGCTTTGCTCTATGTATGATGCATACGATTATTTCGACCGAATGGCTAGTGGGATTCGTTCTGCAGTGCCGCCTTCAAATTAACCATCTTTCGGGACTGATCCTTTACTTTAAAATGGCTCTACTTCCATCGTATACTGAATTCTGTTTCAGGCATCAAAGGCAAAGCGCAAGGTTATTTTCAAGCGGGCGGAGAGTTATGTTAAGGAGTACTTGTCAAAGGAGAAGGAGGAGATCCGATTGAAGCGTGCTGCCCGGACATCTGGTGACTTCTACGTTCCTGCAGAAGCCAAGGTTTACTTCGTCGTCCGTATTCGTGGGTGCGTGCAGCTTCCCTCGTGATGATTCGTTGTTCTCAGATCCGCGTAGTATCAACGAGATTGCACCCAAACCCCGAAAAATCCTACAGCTTCTCCGCCTTCTTCAGATCAACAACGGTGTTTTCATAAAGGTCACCAAAGCTACCCAGCAAATGCTCCGACTGGTTGAGCCCTATATTACATACGGGTAAGTTCCATGCTTTATGAATGTGCGTGGTGATTGATGGATTTCGTTAGCGAGCCAAACATCAAGTCCGTCCGTGAACTCCTCTACAAGCGCGGTTACGGCAAGGTCAACAAGCAGCGCATTCCCCTGACCAACAATGCCATCATCGAGGAGTCCCTCGGCAAATATGACATCCTTTCCATAGAGGATCTCGTTCACGAGATCGCTACTGCCGGCCCCAACTTCAAGCAGGTCAGCACGACCATACCCAAAATATTTTCTACTGCTGACATATCGGAACAGGCGTCTAACTTCCTCTGGCCCTTCAAGCTGTCGAACCCTAACGGTGGCTGGAGGACGCGCAAATTCAAGCACTTCGTTCAAGGTGGTGACTTTGGTGACCGAGAGACCAACATTAACAAGCTCATCCGCCAAATGAACTGAATGTATATCTCTTATTGCGGAGGGGTAGTGGCGGGATTGAGCAGTCGCAAGGTATGCTTGGCATGAAATTGATCATGTTCCTCTATTTTTGCCATGTATGCACTATGAAAACGCGTATGGATTTCTTCCGACAACTTCAGCATCCATTGGCATGATAAGACTTGTATTATTCTACATTGCTGTAATGTAGGTGGAGTTCGCGTGCACCCGATTACCATGGTGATAACGACCGTCTGTTCTATTTTCACTCCCAGTAACATCCTGATCCATGAGGATACCAGTTTGACATGATAATACAGTAGAGAAGTCTATATTCTGCAATGTCTTTGCAACGAACTGTTCCAGAGGACGCAAGTGAAACTTCTCGTCAAGTAAACAATATCCTACGGAACTTGAGGTGCGCCGCGGCTGGTGATATCTCGAGCTAAATACCTCATTCCTTCGTCCAGAGGAGAACAATTTCGCCATTCACGCAATGTGCAGCGTGTCCCAGCGAGCCTACCCACGCCGTTGCATGTCAATAACCTTCCAACTCTTCCGATCAGCCTGATTTATCCCTCTGCAGAAGACGGCGGGCGGAATGCTGCTGCTGCTTCAGGGCACCATTCCCTTTCATCTCCGAAGATCCGGGAGGCAGACTTTGCGGACACAAACTCCCCTGCTTGGCGCGAACACGCCCTCGACCTGGTGTTCTCCCCTGGCAACGCGTCAATCCATCCACCAGGTAGTAGATCCCTCCGTGCACTTCGGAAGCGCGAGTTCCCTACGCTCGCACTACTATCCCTTCATGTCATCCGGATGGAGTGCAGCGCATACGAGTTGGTTGAAATCATGCCCTATATCCCACCTCACCTCCGTCGCGTCTTAATGCGTTATAGCGCAATAAACTGTCCCTTCTCTCGGACCGAGCTGAATGCAATATGCGGAGAAGAAGGGCATGCAGACGGAGAGCTTGTAGTTGTTGGGCCGCATGCTACATTGCGCAGCGATCATTTCCGGCGCATACATTCTTCAAGGGAATCCGTGCTTGAAGAATGTGCAGCAGACGAGTCTGCGTGGGATTCTCATGCAACACTGGGGAGCGAGCCTAGTGTGCTCTTCTCCCTTACCTTCCTATCCACACCATTAACCTTTGCCTTGAGCGACCTTCCGCCCACAATAACTTGCCTCGCACTCATCAATATCCCAAAACCAGTATCCCTTAAACGACTTCCATCGTATTGCCCTCTGGTCTCGCTGTTAGACCTATCTTACAACAGTTGGCTCATTCCAGCATTGGGGGAGAAGCTATTAGATGACTGCCCGTGGACGAAATTGCACTACTTGAAGGTCTTGGGGCTACGAGGGTGTCGCGTCTCGTCAACGCTTCTGTCGCAGGTCAATAGAGATCGATGGGATGACGTGGACGTCATTCATTGATGATTTGCGTATATAGTATACATACATGAACCGCATATATAGAACTCTGAAGCGGAGAGAATAGTGCAAATTGCCAGTGGGGTATGCGAAAGTACAAGAACCTGAGCGGAACGTAAATAAAATCATACCCGAGCATCAAGGAATAAGCCCAGATCAAATGGTGGCAAGTACTGCATTCCATGTTAGATCCCGCAGACAATATATCACTTGTAATGAAACTTACCTCAACAGTCGGTTTCTTCTCTCCTGAAGTTGACGCACTCCTGCTAGGAGGCTTTGGTGGAAGGGTGACTCCTGCAGGTCTGCTGGAGTTTGTAGGAACTCTGATGTGCAGTTCGTTCAAAGCTGCCCAGAGACAAGAATTATATCGCACGGCAACTTCCAGGTGAGATACAGACAGTAAGTTGCTATGATCTGAGAAATAGGTCTTAGCATATGACCCTTTCATGCGAGGAGATACCTAAAACAAACCACTCACAGAGTATTGCACGGTTGATCTGGTCTGCAACACGTTCTCGTCTTGCCTGGTCAAGATATTTTGACATCGGGCTATGCTCTGGCACCTTGTATGCGAGAAGGCCGCCGACATTCTCCAGCTCCTTCAAATACGTCGCTCGGTCTTCTGGTTTCCGTAATAATTCCACCAACGCATAAAGCTTTTGCGCACGCAGTATCAGCTCTGTTTGATAACGCTCATCGGCCATAAGGTCAGGGTCACGGGAGAGATTCGTCGGGGGTTCTGGGGTTGCTATGGGTGTCGTCCGATGAGGCGGGACATAGGGAAGGGGGAGGGTACGGCAGGCTTCGATGAAAGCATGAATACGAAGGTTAAGTGAAAGGAGTGTCGGGTCCAAAACTGTGCGGGAGGTGTACTCTATACGGTCAGGCGAAGAATCAACGGAAGACGACGTTTCTGAGGATGATACACTTGATGAGGCAAGGACGCTGGGGAAGTGCTCGTTCAGGAGGGCAGTGGCCTCATCTATTCGCCCCGAGAGAATTTCTGTTCGTATTTCTGGACAAGGAGATTAGCATTGACGGACCCCACCACCCACAATTCACTGCACCTTCACGACGTCGTATTCTCCGGAGGCCATCATCCGTCAGGTCTGCTGAGGTCCCTTGCAACCTTCTGTCAGGCGATGTGATTTCGTCTCCATCCTTGTCGAGGTGCCTCACGGCGGTATCCCTCGCGAATGCCTGCGCAGTCCCGGTGTAACAATTATGGCAGAGGTAATCGAGTACAAAGGCACGCTGTAGAGAAGAGCGAGATCAGTCACAAGTGACAGAAGACTCCCCGGCGGATCAGAACGCACGAGATGATCAGGTTGCGGTTCCGCAAATTGTTGGTTGCTAACTGGTGGAGACGGTGATGGGATGCTCAATGTTGGCGCTGGGCTCCTAATGATGGAAGACATGAAAGACTTCAAGCGGCGACAATGCTTGTGGTAAAGAGCAAAATTAAGAAGGCACTGCCAAAGGACTAGGCAACAGGACTATAGTTAGTGCACGACAGTTCTGGCCACAATGCAATCTCGGATGCTTGGAGAGTAACTCTCATATGCGTATATCTTCAACTCGTGGGGTCTGTACAATACATATGTTGGTATAATGAACAATTAGAGCTCGAGCCTTATGCAATTACGGTGTTAAGTAGGGCGTGAACCGGAGGTCCGACTTCTGGAGTGCCGTACAACACTTGCACTTCTACCACCGTAGTATGAACCAGAAAGGGCATCCCCTCCTAACAAACAAGCTTGCTCTTCAGCGAGGGAAGCTCTGTGTACGATAGATGCACCACGGCCTCGCCGACGCGGAGGCTTCCCTCGGTAGATGAAGGATTGGGACACGATAGTGACATCAAAGATGAACGTGCCGCCACTTCCAAGTAGGTAGCTAGAAGGCCATCAATGAAAAAAGATTAAAAGCACATAAGACAACGAACGTACGGGATGCTCTCCTTGAAAAACTTGGTTGATGCAGGTGGAGGCATGTGTGCCTCTGGAGATGTCAATATCGAGCAGACGTAGAAAAAGTTGCCAAGGAAAGCGAAGACAAAGAGATACATCGAAAGTCCCTCAACAGACTTCCTGGCATACTGGAAAAGTCGGTCAGATGAAAGTATTCCAAACCAGAAGGAAAAAGTAGGCTCACGTTTTTCCATATCTGAGGAAGCCGAGAAGTCAAATACAGTGAGGTACACAGCCAGGCGAATATTCGTCCAATGATACGTTCTGCTGAGGGGGACTCTTCTGATTGAGATCGCAGCTCGTTCTGACTAAGTGTCAAAGGGAATTCCACCGTCACAACTCCTGATGACGCATAGTAGGCCGCATCCTGCACGGAAGACGCTGTCATTGGATGTGGTGTAACAACCTCATCCACTAGCACTCGTCCGATGCTGTCACTCCTCTCTGCTAAAGATCTGGAGCGAGCGTTGGTTAGAGCTCCAACACTGAACAACGCGCCAAATCCAAGCAAGACCATGCTTGCCCCGCGTCGACTCGCACGCGAACTGGTCCTATGGCCACTCGCCGCACGCGAGCCGGGTTGCTCAACCTCAACCTCAACCTCGTCCGCATCTGCCACACGCTGCTCTGGACGACCCCGTGCAAATGCTGCGAACTCGCGCTGAGGAGCCGTTATTTGCAATGATTTGGGAACGACCGGAGACGCCTGACTTCGAGCGCTCGGCTGATGATCGCGGCGTTCTTGGCTCCATGAAACGCGTTTCCGCCCAGAGTGGAAACTTTCTGAGAGTGCCGACAAGACCGCATCATCAACCTCATCCTGCGCTTCTTCGGCAACTTGGGGAGCTGTGCCATCGAGCGGTTGATCGATAAGATGCTTCCGTGTGACACGATGTTCAGGAAGTGGATCGGGGAACGCAGCTAATGCTGCAGCTGCGGCAACATTCCCCGCGACTGCGGATAATGTGCGGTAGTGCGATGCGTCTAATGAGAGTCGACGAGCAGTGGAGATAGTCCGTGACCGTGTGCGTACATACACCTCGGATGGTGTTGCTGGCCCTCCACCATAGTAGAAGTATTGAGCCAGCAACGAGCAATCCACTATGCAAAAGTAGGTCGCAAGGTAAGTCTTGAAAGCAAGTTAATATTACGAAGAGACGATATAAATTTCAGTAGCCCACCTGGAAGGGAAGCTGGTGGGTGAGCAAACAACCAATTAAATTTGAAAAGTCGCCTATGGGCGAGAAAGCAACATCAGCGGACGGCGAATTGATCGATAAGGATGTTCGCACCGAGCAGCCAGTTACACAAGAACGGTAGGGCGAGGCCCTCGCACGACTGTCGTTTGTGATTCTCTATGACTTGTCTACGATGGCGAATATGGCGCAATTCATCGTGAGTTTCACGAAGTGCAACGTAATGAAAGACTGAGTACTGATCACTCACGGAAATTGGGCACCGAGCCAACACCCCATAGAAGCATATCCGAGCAACTGGCTAAATTTCGCTGTGAGGAACATCCTCACCAGAGCTTAGAGGTTGATGCTAAATGTAGTGGGTTACGACAAGTCGAGCGCCTTGGATTGCCTTCAGTTGGTTCACACACCTAGTGCGTGGCAGAACATCCAAACCGCCTTGTTCGGTCGTGTGCAACCTAACCCGTCGAATCGGCGTGTGCATGATCCACCGCAGCCATCCTCCGGTATCCGACAAGGTATACTGCAGAGCACATGCAGCAATAAATCTTTAACTGACTCATGTACAGGCGCCTATTAGCGCAGGAGCTCAACTGAATGGATAGTTCTCATCTTATCCAAAGTGGACTACACTGGTAAGTACTGAATCTACGCTCTTTTATCACAGTCCCGAATCCGATTTCAATTGCCAAGTATCAGCGTCTGATAGGTAGATAATTCTGCCTCGGAAACTCTCCAGGACGAGCACCATCATCGTGATGACCGCCTCCCCGGAAGTCCGCCCATCTCGTTTATATAAACCCACCACTGATCGATACGGTTATTTTCCGTCATGTACACTTTCAGACAAACTCATCGATCACATTATCGATGCTGCCGAATCCGACAATGTTCTAGAATCTATAGTATGAAATGAACGATTATCTTCATTCTATTTGTCTAGGGCTAAGGGGAGACTACCGCGCGGCCAACATGCGGCATCAGCATATGCTTGCGTCTTGGCTTGCGGGTAGCTCTTAGGCTTCGTCCCTTGTCACAGGTGCATACTAACGCGGGCTCTCATTCTTTCTGAAAACCAAGTAGACTTCTACACACACTAGTAAGTAATTGAATCTACCCTCTCACTCGTTGTTGCACTCATGATTTTAATTGGCAAGCATCAGTGTAGATCACCGTCTAATAGAATCAGATTCGAGGACGAATACTAGGTGCACTATCGTCATGATCGCTGCCTCCCCAAAAGTCTGCCCATCTGGTTCATATGAACCAACCACTGCGGACATTCTCATAGTCAAACAATACTTCAAGTTATTTTCTATTCCACTTCCAGACGAACTCGTCGATGACATTATCGATGCTGCCTCCTATTGGGCACACACCTCTATAACAGTTGATCGTAGCGCTGTTGTCCATGCCGGAGACATGATGTACATGCGTACATTGCCTCTTGCAGTGTACGGCACAGAAGGAGACTTCCTACTCGACGAACAAAACTTGCTTGAAGAAGGGTTTATCCTCGGCGGGCTTCCTCCAACTGAGCCAACATGGGCAGCGCCCACACTTGCCAAACCTTTTCGCAAGATCGAGTTTCAGCTCTGGAGTCATGACCAGGGCTGGGTCAGTGATCATGGTAGTCGTCCAGGAACGTACAATGGCTCATACTCCTGGTTCGATATCGGTGTGGAGAGACTTGATTCCACTTCATGTTTCACGGAAAGCATGAGGTGGCCCTCTTCACTCCTCTTCACCGCAGTTCATGCACCAAATCTGCCAGACGATATCACGTATGCTCACCCCGCTGATGCACCGACCTTCGATGACTAATCCAGTTTCTTTGGTTCCATCAGATTTACTCGAAAGGACGTCAAGTGTCCATTCTTACCTTCTCCTTCCACTCTCCAGAAAAATATTGTTGCGGAACGTCAAACATCACACCACATCATTACTTGGACGGACCTCGACAATGTTAAAGAAGGTTCACCCGAAGCGATTGCAGCAGAGAATAGGGGACAGGGATGGAAATCATATGATGGTAGCTTTGTACCTGACTTGCAAGTCGGGGACTGCATTACTTTGTGGATGAGGGCTCGCTTTCCAGGATGGATGAACAATGCTGTGAAGGCGAAGATAACAGTATTTTGGGCAGTATAGGCTGATCTACAAGGTGGTATCAAGAATTGTGCGCAAATAACCTCCCGTATTATATATATTTCTGTACATGTACTTTCGATGTTGAGCTGTTTCTTGTCTTCTACCACGTACATGGGATTTCTCAAAGGCTTTCCAGATACAAATCGGCAACAGAGCCAATGATCCTAGACTTCAGCGGGGGAGGGGGACGGACGACTGCATGTATTCTTTCGTTGACTGCGACAATGGTTGACGCGTACAACCTTGGAGCGACTCTCATTGCTTAATCCATCCTCTACATCGCTTGGCGCTACACTTGCATAAGAGCGCGGTGGGTGACATCTTTCGCTTTTGCTTCCCAGTGCCTTCAGCTATTTCTTCGGCAGCGCTTGGTTCATAATCAATAGTGAGCTCTTCTCCGGCAGGTATATCTCGAGCAGCGACGAATGCCACATAAGGCATGTGTACCTAAACCAAGGTCTCGAGCGACGGCAAGAATTCTAGGTCATAGGCAATTACCTCTCGAATGGTGTCAAAGACGACCGAATAGACCTTCATACTGGGCGAGCATGAGTGACTGCACGTCAAATAATTGAATGTCAGCTCTCAGAGGCTCTCTGGAAGATCGTTTCAACTCACTTGACAAAGCGGGTCCAGTTGCCTAGAGATAAATTTTAATTAAATCGAAGGAATCACGGCACGGGGCATACCATAGTCATAAGAATCGACAGAAAATTTGTCTCCTGCATTATGCTGACCGCGGATCTCTGTGCCATCAAGATCGAACACATAACCAATGTGCTCCGGAGGAAGGCTGTCTACGTCTTCCCGACGTCTATGAAATTAAGTGTGGGCCTGCAGAAGCCAGGATGGAAGAACTAACAACAGCGTCCTGCAATGAAGACTTCAGTACTTGGGAGTGGAGACATAAGCATACGAACCCTGTATATATTCCCAATACCTTTCCTCTTGGTAGTGCGACGAGGCAACGAGCACCCCAGCCGCACTGCTTTGTCTTGAAAATCTCGATTGGAATATCACGAGGCTTCTGAGCAACGCGATTACCGCACGTTGGACTACATTTGCAGTACTGTAGCAGCTTTAGTACGATCGGCGTGTCGCCTCAGATGAACCTGTACCTTGTTGCACTCAATCACTTCAACTCCTTGCGGGATACGAAAAGCGAAAAGTCCCTGCACAAGTTGCCAATATGTTCCGCAACAGAAGAAAAAAACTCACCCCGCTATAGGCGTATAACTTTTGCCCTCTCTCATTCGTGATATCCGATTCCGTCTGACAGTCGCATTGAGATGCTCTTTGACACGGTTTGCATCCACACGCAAGGAAAGCCCCTGGATCCACGTCAAATTTTGACTGGAGATCAGCATGATCACTGGTTCATAGAATGAAAAGGGTCCAATAAATGAGAGATCAGAAGACACACAAATGATATTTTCTCTCCATGTATTTGAATTTGTGCAGATGCTGCCCAATGTCGCCATCTACGATCTCGTTGGAGATGCGTAGATCTGCAGCACCAGTCTCCTGTGCTGCTTGGTTCCAGTTACTCTGTAAGAGCGCTCGCCCGCGTCTGCGACACATGAATAAGATATAACTATAAAAACGCAACAATAAA
>QFEX01005014.1:30896-49013 GCA_003316505.1 Suillus alpinus
GCCCTACCCGCGCATCAAGAAAATCATGCCCTCAAAGGCGACGACGACGATATCGAGTATGAAGAGCTCGGACTATTGCCCGCAGATATCCCTCCTGTTCCCTCCTTTCGTGGCATTCCATTGAAATACATATCGTGAGTGTCGCGTCTCTTTCCGCAGTCAACCTGCTGCAACGTCAAAGCGTTTCCTGCCTGGCATGATCCTGTTAAATTTTCCTTGTCTTGACCGCGAATAACGTTATTGACACACTCATGTCTACAGACTCGTCACCTTGGCGGTCCAGAATTCTCTCTTAACGCTCATAATGCACTATTCTCGCGTGTCCATTCCTCCTTCCCAGTCCTACTCTGCGCCAACCGCCGTTCTCCTAAACGAGCTTCTCAAAGGGTCCATATCACTCGCCATCGCCTTCACCCGTATAAACCGTTCCACGTCTTACACGTCCGACACCCCACAGCTACCACTTACTACCAGCCGCTTCTGGCATCCTACAAAAGTTCTCCTGCGCGTTCGACGACTGGGCAGAGAAGTCTTTTCACCGGATTGCTGGAAGCTGTCGATACCCGCCATCTTATATGGTATGTACTCTGCGCCGCCCATATAAGTTGCTCTTATTTAATCTCGCCTCGTGGGTTCCAGTCATTCAGAATAATCTGCAGTATGTTGCGGCCACCAATTTAGAAGCGGCAACTTTCCAAGTCAGTTATCAAATGAAAATCCTTTCCACGGCGGCGTTTTCAGTATTGCTCCTGCGAAAACAGTTAAGTGCCAGCCAATGGCTAGCGCTGCTGTTCCTTGCTATCGGAGTTGGCGTGGTACAGATACAGACTGGTGTGAGCGACACTAGCAAAGTCGCATCCTCGTTGTTGTTCCATGGCACCTCAATGAACGCCCTTAAGGGGTTCCTCGCGGTCTTTGCCGCATGTTTCACATCCGGCCTTGCAGGTGTCTATTTCGAAATGGTCCTCAAAAATTCTCAATCCGATCTCTGGATCCGCAACGTGCAGCTCTCTGCATTCTCCCTCCTCCCTGCCCTTGTTCCTATCATCCTCTCACGACCATCTGAAACGGGACTCATAAGTTCGTTGTTCGAGAACTTTGGCGCCTGGGCGTGGGCCACGGTTGCCATCCAAGTGTTTGGTGGCCTGGTCACTGCCATGGTCATCAAGTATTCTGACAATATCCTCAAGGGCTTCGCCACGAGCCTGTCCATCGTGATCTCCTTCCTGGCGTCAGTCGCACTCTTTGACTTCCAGATGACATTCACGTTCATTCTTGGCTCTGTCATTGTCCTTATCGCAACATGGCTGTACAACCAGCCCGGGAGAAACCTCAGCACATCAAGGCTAGCGTACGTGGGCAAGAATTGAGCGTAATGGATGGTAGTGCACATTGGGATAGCACGTTTCCGAGCTGGACTCTTTCAGCCCGTCATCGTCGCCCTGGGAGTGCTCGGAACACTTTGTCTTCGACCACTTATATACACCGATAAGGACGGTCACACTTGTTAAATTCGGACATGCATAGTTCGTCTGGACGCTTAAGTTTATGGATACACCCTATTCCGTGTCCCCATCCTCACGTTGTCCTAATTTGATTGCGCGACGATAGTCGGCCTACGATATACAATGTGATATACAATACAATCAATACTCCATGGAAGCTTTCTCGTAGTTTGTGTGATGCCCTTGTAAGAGATCTTGAAAGCGATGTGAAGGAGTGTAAAGTACAACATGGATAGGTAGATATATAAGATGAGAATGCGCGACTTCATGTTCTTTGCTCCAAGCCTCTCTTGAGAGCTGCAAAGGAGACGTCACATCAGCAAAAGAAAGCTATGGTCTCATTCGAGTACTTACCATCACAGGTATCTTTAGCATCACCAAACAACATCTTCGTGTTTGGCATATAGAACATAGGGTTCGGGACGTCAGCTGCAGAGATGTAAGTCGACCGCTTGGCAATGTGAGATCTATCACGTACCATAACCGCTGGACATTCCTCTCTTCATCACAATGACCTGTTTGCTCTTCCATGCATGCAAAACAGGCATGCCAGCAATCGGCGAACCAGGCTCAAGGGAGATAGGGTTTACGGTATCATTGGCGCCGATGACGAGCGTTACATCCGTCTCATTGAAATCATCGTTGATCTCGTCCATCTCCAAGACGATATCGTAGGGCACAGAGGCCTCGGCAAGCAGGACGTTGCACTGGCCAGGCATGCGACCAGCTACAGGGTGGATAGCGAAGCGCACTTTGATACCCTTCGCTCTCAACATAGCACATATTTCTGCTATAGGATATTGAGCCTTAGCGACAGCCATGCCGTACCCAACAACCTGGGATCTAAGTTAGCGAGTGTGTCAAACTGGCACATCAAGGCTTACCAAGATCACATTCTCGGAATTGGCAAGAGCCTCCACCGTGTCCTCAATGTTCGTCTTCGTCACAGTGCCCTCAATTTGAGTGACCTCACTCGGTGCAACCGTGCCAATGCCACCGAACAGAACATTTGTTAGTGATCTGTTCATCGCCACGCACTGCGAGATATTGTTTGAGCTACTCTAAATCTGGGAGACATAACACGTACCATGATGTATGATAGGATTGAACCACTGACACCAATCAGCGAACCCACGGTCGTAAGGAGAGGGTTGTCCAGCATGAAGCCTATCCGAAAGTCAAACACCTCCTTACAGCTCAACTCTGATACTCACCTTCTGCAACCAACGCAAACCCTGAATAGGCGTTCAAGACAGTGATGACGACAGCTTCAAACAACACATCAGAAACAGACTTAAAGTGCCTAGAGTCGTACATACGCATGTCAGCACCACCAATAGCAGCTGTCGTCGTAAAGCCCTTGATGAAACTGAGAAGCGTGCTGACTCCAAGATACCCCGCGGCAACCAAGGGTACTGTTGGCGCAGCCGTGACAAAAGCAGCCATGGTCAATACGTTCGCTCCGAATAAACTAGAGTTAATGAGGTGTCGTCCGGGCATCATCAACGGCCTCGAGCCCATCCTTCCAGCAAGCTTCAAGAACGCGACAATGGAGCCGGTGAAGGTGACACCACCAATGACAACCCCGAGATAGGCAGTGACCAGGTGTAACGTAGAGATATGAGACGGGTCGGCGAGGACACTACCGATGGAGGTCAAGACAGCAGCGAGACCGACAACAGAGTGCAAAGCAGCTACCATCTGCGGAAGCTCGGTGGCCGTGATACGGCGACCAAGGATGGCACCGATCGTACCTCCAATAGTGGCAACACCAGCGAACTGGGCAAGCAGGGCAGGGGGGAAGCCGACTGCCAGAAGTGAGGCAAGGATGCCCGATCCGACACCGAGTATGCCAAGTGCATTCCCTTGTCGCGCAGTTGCCTGAGATGCCAGCCCAGATAGAGAAGCTGTAGGCCATACAGCCTATCAGTTTCATACTCCCAAAAAAACTCAATGTGCCCACCAATGCAAAGCATGCTGCTCGTCAGGTAGCCTGCCTGTACAAGACCGGCCATACCCGTGCTTGCAGCAGCCAAGAAACCCCCGGTAAAGACGACAGCTGGGACACCGTACAACCAAGAGTATTCAGGAGGATCCGTTGGTCCTGTTACGCAATATTAAACTGCGGTAGCAGCCGAGATGAAGGCTCGACTCACTCTTGAACATGTCAAGCATCCGCTTCGTGATGACGAACCCACCGGCGACATTGACACTAGCGAGGAGCACAGAGAGTGCGCCCAATACCTGAGGAATGGTTCCTGGAAGGTATCCTCCTCCCATGACGAATACACCCCCAACACCAACCATGCCTGGGAAACACTCAGCTCAATTTCATACCCGAAGAAAAGGTACATACCAGAGATGGCATTGGTAACGGACATCAAGGGGGAGTGTAGAGCTGGAGCGACACCCCAGACGACTCGGTATCCGACGAGACCCGCAAGGCCAAACGTGAAGAAGTTGCTCATGAAGGCGGCGCCGGTCATTTTGCCGAGAGCCACTACGGAACCCATTCCAGCCGTGACAGTAGCTATCTCTCGGGTAGCCTTCTGCCAGGGAGTGATGGCCAGGGTCTCTGCCTTCTCCTCGACTTTGGGAGTGGGACGCGCGGCAGGAGGAGGAGCAGGTCGGGGCACAGGAGGGAGGATGGCGCCTTGGTGGACAACGATAGAACCACGAACAACTTCATCAGTAAGATCAACATTGAAGGCGTTGTTCTCTCCTATGGACAACAAAAATTTGGTGATATTGTTGGAGTACAGAGTAGACGACTGCGTTGGAAGTCGCGAGGGAAGGTCAGTGTAACCTTGGTCCTTTGAGATTTTCTTCTATCATGCAAAGCGGATGGCATACCTATGATTGTCACGCCGTTCTTCACTACGAGTTTTCCAGGAACCGTCGCTTCGCAGTTACCACCAGCTTCAGCAGCCATCTAAGTATAACAGCCCATCAATAGTGAAATCTTGATTCTTTGCCAAAGGTGACTCACATCCACGATAACCGAACCCTGCTTCATAGCTGCGACCATCTAAGACAACGGTCAGATAAGTCACAAATACATCGGTGAGTACTTGCATCGTGGCGAATCAGTTTGGGTGCAGGTTTGCCAGGAATGAGTGCCTATAAACACTGGTTAGTAGAGGGACCAAGAAAAATCGCACTACACATACTGTAGTGATGACAATGTCGACATCCTTGCACTGTTCCATAAACAGCGCCATCTCGGCCTCAATGAAATCCTTAGACATTTCCTTCGCATAACCACCGGCGCCTCCTCCTTCTTCCTCAATGGAAACTTCCAAGAATTCTGCACCAAGCGACTGCACCTGTTCACGAGCTGCAGACCGTGTATCGAAACCACGAACAATGGCACCAAGCCGACGGGCCTGGTGTAACGGTATCATAAGCAGGACGTGAGCACAAGTGTCAGAATGTTCTTACAGTAGCGATGGCACTCAATCCAGCAACACCTGCGCCAATGACGAGAACTTTACCAGGGGGGATCTAAGGTCGTATGAGACGCCGTGAAACACGTGTGCCGAGGATGGCATACCTTCCTAAAGAACGATCAATTACAGTTAGATATTGAAAGCAATACGAACAATTGAGGCTCACCCAGCTGCAGTAACCTGACCCGTAAGATATCTTCCAAAATGATTAGAGGCCTCTAATACGGCCTTGTAGCCAGAAATGTTTGCCATGGAGCTGTCAATGCTGGTCAATGCTTGCTTCTCCCATGCCTAACCGTAATTGAGTCTGACCTCAGCGCATCGAATGTCTGAGCACGAGAAATACGAGGAATCATATCCATAGCAAATGCATTAACTTTACGTGAAGCCAGCGCATCTACCACGGCCTTGCTCTTTGCGGGGTATAGGAACGAAATGACCGTGCTTCCCTCCTTCATGACCTTGGCCTCTTCATCAATGGAAGGTGCTTGCACTTTGAGCATAATATCCGTTCTGTCGAAGAGCTCATCTCGAGATACGATAGCAGCCCCAGCTGCGACGTATTCTTCATCCAGGAACTGAGCCTGTGCACCAGCGTGTTTCTCAACAAGAACATTAGCAAAGCCCTTCTTCTTGAGAAGGGAGACGTTCTGGGGCGTAAGAGATACCCGTCGTTCATCTGGAAATATCTCTCGCGGTGCTCCGACTGTCAGAGACGCATAAGGGATGCCTGGTGTCAAGACGTGTGAACGAGATGGCTCAGGTTGAGATGAAGGACCAAGGACATACCAGAAACCTTTGGTGCCTCTGGAGCGACTTTGGTTTCGTTTAGATTACGCGATGACCAGTGAAATGAGCGAGGCGCTGTTGAAGGGATATGTCAATCCGCAAGTCCGGACCAGAATGTATAAAATGACACCTAACCTGAAGTGAGTGATCGGAGGCTGCTGCGCCTTAAAGTGTAGACATTTAATGGCCGACAGCTCAGCCTCGCTGCTGGCGGCCTGAAAGCCAGCATAGACATGGTCGCGCGGTTGACAGAAGAGACGGTCTAAGGTGGGCGTATGTGTTACATAAAAGCACTCGTTAAATACATAGTTCATGATAACGGAAGTAAATAGAGATCATCATCGGAAAAATAAGGCCCGCGGCACCTTGGCAGCAATTGTACTGTTGCTGGCATGGGCAGGCTAGATATATAAAAAGGACTCGGATATCGTTCAGTGATCATGATGATCTCGACTCGATAGCTGCCACGTGAAGAGCTTTTCATACGTGCGTCGTGCATTAGCAGTGATACGGTGACGATCAGAGTTCATCATGTCCAGCTTTTTCGTGTAAAGCATGAGAATGAGAACACGACCGTGCGCCAATTGTGCTCGCCTTTGTGAAAGAAATTTGATTTAGCAGACAGAATTCATGGGCAAGGCGGCCTTGGGACGGCCTCCGATTCTCACACCGACCACTCATCAAGCAACTTGAACTGGCACACTGGAGTACTGTCTCAAGTGCTACAAGTTGAATGATTGCATATGTACACGAAATATAAATCAACATGATATATAGATATATCCGTAATTGTCGTCATTGAATAGATATAACATAGCGAGTGGACTTGGAATGGACCGCATGTACATGTTATACATAGATCTTCCAGCACATAGGTGATACCCGTGCACTCAGTCCACCACTTGCTCTTAGCGCACCTTTCCCCTCACCTCCTGTTCAAGACGCACCAGGTCTTGCGTATGCGAATGCTCCCACAGGGCCTCGCCTGCCACAGGCTCAATGGGCGGGAGGGGCCTTCGGGGGTGACCGCCATAACCGTATAATTTCTGGAGAAGGTATTTCGTTCCTGAAATCGACGCCTTAGCGATGGTAGCGTCTGCACGCCCAACGATGCCTTGCAGCCGCTGTGCCTCGGGAAGGAAAGAAGGATCAGCCATTGAGGCCTCACATAACTCGAAGAGTTTCACAATAGCGTGCTTAATACAGATGCGAATTAACAAAGGGAAATTCCCCATCAGAAACTAGGCACGTACAGGAGCAACGTTTGCAAGACCGGTAATAGCACCATGCCCATTTGAATACGCTGACGGCAAAAGGAAGTCACTGAATCCCCCAAGGACAAGGAAAGGCGCGTTCTTGTTTGTCCGGGGGTGAAGTGATGAAAACATCGGATCCGAGACCGTAGCTGCAACGCGGGTAAGCTTCCCGACATCTCCGCAGCTAATCGGCACGATAAATGTATGCTTTGCATGTACGATTAACGAGAAACTCACGTGAGCTTGACACCGCAAATATTCGGACACTCGATAGCGAGCTCAGTGATGAGGTCGGAGTCTAAATTGATACCCCCACTGGCACCAGGGTCTAGAATAACGATCAGGTACTTGCCGTCAAATATATACCAAAAAAAAGGCACGCACAATTGTAGATTATGACCGGTATAGGGCTCTTGGAGCTAACTTCTTGCCAGAAAGCTTTCAGTGCTTTCTTGTTGCCAGCAAGCGCACCGGCAAAGTAACCACTGGCAATAGCGATGGCATAGTCTGCGCCAGCTGCTGCAGCTTCATTTGCTAGGTTTACCGACTCGCGAGTGCTGCCGGCGCCGATGCCAGCTATGATCGGTACGTTCACTAATCCGGCATCATCGAGCGCCTTCCTTGCAGTCGTGATCGATGTCACCCGTTCTTCATGTGATAGATGGATGGCTTCGCCCATCGACCCAGCTAACACCGGTCCCACTCCGGCAGTCGCGACACGGACGACATGGTTCTCAAAAGAGGGGATATCTGAGCAACTTATCAGTACTGTACTCTGCGACAACGAGGTACTATTCAGACATGCAATGGGAGAGACTGACCGAGATCTTCGGACTCGGGAAGGAAGAACGATGGAATTGGCGCATAAATGCCAGGATTCAAAGGGCGAATTGTGGATGCATGTGTACCGTTTGTACCGTTTGTACCGTTAGGACTCATGATGGAGAGAGGTCCGTGGAGTGGAGACACAATAACTTGGGTTTCATAGACCGGGGGTATATAAGGACCCTGGACTTCATCATGATGGTGGCGATCCTCGTGTGTCCAGGTTATACGGCCCGAAGCCGGATGTCGCGGCCCCTTTGCGGACCGTTGCTGGCAAATTTCAAGGTGCCCATTAGGCCAAGACGCCTTGTTAAAGAACTTCAAGAACTGCAATGGAAAACACTATCGATGAGTCAATGTGACTGGTACAGCCAGGCGACGGGGAGGTTTTCGCTTACCTACTCATAATTCTTGCGGAGCATTAACGCCACCCAGCGGCCGCATCCAACTCTCCACCGTTAGATGAAAACCTGCATGCGAAGGAATTCAATTGAGTCGTTATCACTTCTAGTGTCCTGTCGGCGAGAGAATTTCACAGCAAATTTGGTAAAGGTGTCAGTCGAGATAACTTTAGGAGATAGTCTCGCAGTTTTTCGCCGGCAATCATAGCCTCATGCATGCCTACGAGAAACCGATTTGGTGAATTAGCTGCACGCACGACAAAAGCATCATGGCGTGCTTCGCCCCAGGATATTTCGGAGGTTTATTGCTGCACGCCAGTACTCATGCAGGTCACCTGGTCCCCACCTGTGAATCCAACAACTCGAGTGATCTCACATGTGACTGTATCTGATCCTCCGTTCCACTGCCAAGAGCCTGCAATGCCCTGGAGGAGGTAAAAACAAGGGTCAGAAGGTACCCGTGAATTCGCAAGCATGGAAAGTATCGTTCCTAAGGTAAATGAAATGACGAAGGCCATACTGACGGATTCATAATACGTCAAAAAAATCATGCATCAAGGCGAAGGAGCCAAATCCGCACCTCATTTCAAGCAAGCGACTTAACAGCGCTGCGGAACAACTGATAAACAGTTCTACCATCAAAATTAACAAAAAAAACTGACGCCTCCGCATCAATATACGAACATGAGGTTCTTCAAAACTCCTGATCAAACTTTGAGTAGCGTGAAGGTGATAAGAACCACACACTAAGCATCATACTGAGGCGCTCAAGCTACTCATTCGGATTGCAAAAACCATGTTCGCATCCCGCCCGGACCGTCCTAGGCCTTCGTCTTAATACGAAGGAACGAAGGAACGACTATCTTCCATCGATTAGTCTGGCTAGGGGAGACTAGGCCGTCGTCAGGTGCATAGTGCTATAAATGTACGATAAGCTGTCTGCCCGTCAGATATGACGTCGAAATGTGCAGGGACAAAAACGACCCAAACAAGCGCGACCTAATAGAGGGGGCGTACTGTAAATGTCAAGAAGTCTTTTGAAGCTTAGGACCTTCAACGATTTCCAGGTGATCGATGACTTCCCGCTCCCATTGTGTCCAGCCGTCTTCATCTACATCGCTCTCGGATTCAGACGCCCTGGAAAATACGTCCCAAGGAACACATCCTTTTTCTTCGGAGCCGGCAGTTGGTTCAAGCGCAAAACGGCCTTGTCGAGATCGAGTCAGAGTTACGACATGAGCAGCTGACCCGACAGCATGACCAAGGTCGTGCACGATCGAGCGTACGTATGTCCCTCCGGAAACCTTCATGCTGAGTACGAATGCCGTTGGAGGCTCGTCACCCACCGCAAGCTCTAGTTCATCTTTGATGATAGGGTTTTCTTCGACTCCTTCTAAGGCCTTTTCCATTGCTTGTTTTTCATCAGAAGTGAATTCCTTTTCTGGCCAACGGAATTCATGGTCACTTCCTTTCCATTCGAGTATTTCTAAGGAGTGTATCGTGACTTTCCTCTTCTCGATGGGCCGGGGCAGGGGTATGCCTTTCCGAGCATAGTCGTACAACGGTCTACCTTCCATCTTGAGCGCGGAGAAACTGACAGGGATGATATGAAATCGAGAAGGTGCAGAGAAGTCAGATAATTACATTGGAGGCGCTTGGTGTATCTCCCCTCTGAATTTGTTTAATGCGGACTCCACGGCTTCTTGGGTGACATGTCTCCAGGGTGCAACACGTACTCGGCTACCTTCACTATCGTAGGTATCAGTTTCGCATCCCAAAAGCGCCGTTGTGCGGTATTCCTGATGAGTTTCGGTGAACCCTTGAACTTAGATTGATCGATGCATGGATGAAGTACCTTTACACAATCCAAGAACTCGTTGAGACGTTTGGTTCCTTTTCCGACACCTACGACTGGATGACAAGGTCACGAGGATGAGATGACTCCAGGATCTATTGCAACGAGACGCGACCATACCCAGCACGCCATCAGCAAGAGGATCAAGCGTTCCTCCTTGTCCTATCTTCACTATCTCTCGTGCGCGTTTCCCCCTAGTAGGGATTTTACCTTTACCGCGTTTTTCCAATTTGTCTGCTTCCACAAACAAACGCGAGTTGCCAACCAATTGTTTGAGATCGTTGATGACAGACATCGATGTCGGTCCAGAAGGTTTCGTGACGGCAAAAAGCCCAGACACAGGCAGGTGTGGCAACGTAACTTTTGGCATCTCAAAGTAGGAACCTCCGTCACGGTCTGCGTGGTCTGGTGCAACTTGAACTGACTCAGGGTATCCCTAGGAAATCTCATTCTAGCGAATAGGTCTTTGTAGCACTTTGTTTGTACACACTCAGCCCTGGGCCCAGTTCTACCCTAGATCTTTCTAGCCAGACCATATACTTAGAAGGAAGACAGTACTTCGTTCCTTCTTGATTATCAGATCTGACGGACCTACAGAAGAAGCGAGTCCAGTTGCGGCCAGCCTGGACCGCTGGAGTAGAAAGTTTGTGATACTTAAACGGACCCGAAGTGTCGATTTGAAGCGAAGGTGCTTGCACCAGCCACGTTGACCAAAGCAGCCACGGAATTGCACCTCGATGCACTTTATTTCACGGAAATACATACCAGGACTCAAGGAGGTACAATAATGGTTAGAGCGAAATGCAGCATTAAGTGGTATCTAGGTCAATCAGATCAAGGGTACCGGTGAAATGCAGACTAAACAAACTCTCACACCAGATCGACATACAGTACGGCGCGGCGAACTTATGCATGCTAAATATTCCCGCTCACCCAAGATCCCCCACAGATGCACCTCGCCGCCCACATCCTTTCCCAGGTCTTCCATCTGGGAGATGAATGTCCCGTGTCAATTACCTCTCCTCCAACCTGGGAGCGTCTACCGCACCGAAGGCAAAGAAGCCCAGGATTTTGTGTCAAAAGCACGCCCTTTGTCACCACGTCCGTTCCAGGATCGTCTCCTGGAGGACTGTCCGACGCCGACAGACTTGCAAAACCGTCAACAAGATCAAATGACTTGATGAACAACTGAGGCTTGTCTATCGCGGATGATGTCGTGAGCGATCGGATGGTCTTCTTCAGCTGCTCATGCTGCGCGGGCACAGGATGTCCCTCGGCAAACGAAGCCATGACTTCTTCCACTGAATGAGAAGCTCAAGCTTTCAACGACGACTACATAGTGGAATTGACACGCACCTGAAATTGCACTCACTTCTGGGATCGCAGTGCTTAGAATGTCTTCGAGAACTTTCAGGTCCAGGCCTGAGGAACTCACGAGGTCCAGCATGATATCCCTCGCGAACTGGGAGTTCTCCCGTTTGGCCGTCATGGAGGCCAAATATTGATGAAAACAGTTGACGTGAAAAATTACTGCCCTAAGATTCGTGAGAGCAAGTGGATGAACTAGATGGAGAAGTATCGGCGTGTCAAATGACACTAAATGAGGCGATGGCGATTGGTTCGCGGCTTGTTGAATGGGCGGATATCAAAGATGACATAGACAGGGGTAAATTAAGCACTCACAACCTCGTAGAAATGGGTTATCGTCCATAGGTTCCTCCTTCGGCATCACTTCATTGGAGTTTTGGCTCATGTTTGGGGTTGGGTCGGCCAGATCAGCCAGGAAGACGCATTCTTTCATGAGATCCTCCAAAAAAGCAACCACCCAAGTGGAAAGGCTGATTAACTGCCAGACGGGCTCTTTGGAAAAAGTGAAAGTGACCACGTTAAGTGCTTGTTTAAACGGTCATGAAGATGCAACAAATTCACCAAGGTCATATCCCTCTGGCTCTTGGCAGTCTTCAAAAGCAGCGAGACAAGCAGAGACAGAACACACGTTGAGAGCGTTTCGCGAGAGCATCAAATATTTCTCTTTCTCATCTTCGTTCTTCGTTCGACGAGCCCTTGCTCTGCTACAAATTAGCATGCACACATTGGGGGATGTGGCAATTCGTCACCTGTATATCTCAACGGCAGCTCCCATCACGTCGACCATCGAAAACGAGTTCGCGGTGCCATGACGAGCATTCACTTCATAGGAGGTCAAAGTACCAAATAGCGTATCGTGCAGCATCGTGGCTGGAGTATTCGGTAGAGAAAGAATGTGAGATATATCTGCTATTGATCTTCGAGATTGAAGTGCAGTAGTCAAGGCTTGTGCAAGAGGCAACTGATGCAGGGTGTCTAAGGTGCGTAAGTATCGATGCAGGTGGATGATAACGTTACCGACCTTTCGATCCTGAAGTGATGCGTGCCCTTGGAAGAGTGTAAACGGAGGTCTGCAGCATCGAAACTGCACAAGCAAGCAATTTGTTGGGCGATGTGAAAATGCTCAGAAGACCTGTTCCAGGATAGTTAATCATATTTCTGCACGCGTGAAGATTAGCTCACAATCGCTGCGAGCTCTGTTAACAGGCACGAGAATGCTTGGATGATCCCAGTCAGGATCATCGGAGAGGTCAGGTCTGCTAAGAATCAGAACAAGAGAATTAAAAGCAAAAAATTGACGGCTTACAGCTGCAAGGCAGAGAGATTGCCCACAGGGACTTCTTTTGGCTTGGATGGGCTTCGTGCCAACGACCCACCTGGATCGGACATTGCAACAACTACCGTTGCCTTTCTCGTTGCGACCGACAAAGAGCCAGGCGCAACAACTGTCAGAATGCGAGGAGAAAGGGACCGATCTCCGACAAGCCGAGCAGCCTACCCGCCGTTCAGTGAGAAATTTGCTCGCGATGAAGTAGGAATACTCACCCAAGGAATTTTGCTATTTGGAGGAATGACCCTGACTATTGAGTATGCGACTATGCGAGACTTTGGCAGCGCTGCGTCTTCGATCATTGAGTAAAATGAGTACTCAAATAATGTGACCGAGACTGTGAGTCAACCTACATTCCTCGAAATCCAAGAATGATGCGACTAAATATGCTGTAGTAGGTTCCAGATGACCACGTTGGGGTTGCTTGTCCTTCTTTGGCGATGATTTGGGCGAAGTGGAAGCATCTGGTTTGGACCCAGGTACTGAGACGAACACGAAGTTTGTCAGGCAGGGCCCGGGATGGTAAATGGGTGGGAGAGGTGCGGTGACGATGGCTACACGAAGGTATTAGAAATCTACACTTCTTCATTTTGCAGAACGTACCCATACATGCGCCATCGAAGCGCAGTTTCACCTCACAAAGCTCAATCATTTGCTCCTCTTCGTAAGCATTCCAATCCAACAATGGTGGACGCTCATCCAGTTGATTATCTGCGGGGATATCAAGAGAAAGTCCGAGATCAAGGGAGTTGGCCGACGCTGCTCTTAGGGTATCCGATAACGGATACCGTCGGGATCTCAGGGCGACTAAAAATACATACTCTGCAAGACGCGTACAATCTCAGATGATTGTGACAGATGCCCAAATGTACACGCTCACCGTTGAAAATGAAGCCGAACGAAGCTGCGACGCAGAGCCTGGAAGTCTTTGGTCCACGGGGAGGATCATGAGAAACTTGGCTATAGTTCTCAGCAGTATAGCAGGGCTGCACAAGGGAACACGTCAAAGATCTTACACCTGACGCATAAGTCCGGAGATAGTAGACATTCAGTTGGTGAGCCTGGGTTACTGTGAGTAGGGTGGGATTAGACACAGGAGTAAGAGGTCCACATTGAGTCAAACGAGATGTAGAACCATCTGGACATGTGACCCACTAGCATGACGTTCAACGTTTGAATTTTAAAAAATCAATAGAATGACATCACCTCGCGTTCAGCCCCGACGAACACAGCATTGACTACACCAGCACCTCGTTCGCAAGCCCAGTATTCTCTGATGACCCACTTGTCAAGGCTATATCCACGTTGCCACAGACACCCGACGCCGTCACAGTCGCGGCCTGGAAAGTATGCGAATAACCAATGGTCATTGGATGAAACTGTGATGACATTCGGAGGTTCATAAGCAGCAGGATTGTTCAATATTTGATCTGGAGATACGACGAGAAACTGCTTTGAGGAAGAAAACAACCTTCCGAGTATTAAGGGCTGAGAAGGGTGGGCAGTGAATATGGTTGACGCATTAGACCAAACGACGGGTCTTAAGCAGACGCAAATTAGTTAAAAGTTGAAGTAAGTTGATTAGAAGTGACCTTTGGAGATGATCTGCTAGGGGATGGAAATCCCACCAGTGCGAATGCCAATATTGTGCATCAGCTTGCTTAGCTTTTCCCTTGGAAGGAGAGTTTCGGGCGTCAGGGTACATTTCTCCTTGAAGAGAACATGGGTTGACGGAACAAATAGATGACAACGCGCTTAAGTATAGATAAACCGTCCACTACGTAAACGGTCTACTTCAAGTCCACCGTGACCATGCTCAGCATACACTCCACTTCAATAGACCTCGAGGGCGTGCCTACGGAAATCATGGTACAAGCTTTTGCAGATCGTATCCTCGTGCTTGTTACGCAGATGGGGAAAGTTGGCAACTTGGTGCACTTGTAGCATTTACACTTGATGATTCAACTGCTAACGAAGGATGTAAAAGATTCAAGCATCTATCCCTTTGACGACGCCGCTGCTGTCAACTCATGATCTTGATGAAGATGGGGATTCTCAGACTACTGGACTCCCTGCGCCCCCAGCAGCCATTCAATTGACACCCCTACTTGGTGGTGCTTCATCTGAACATCTGCAAACGCTTCATTCGTTATACGCAGCACAGATTGCCACTATCATCTGGATTGAAGAAGCAAAGAGATCGATGGGTGCAAACCGACGAAGTGTTGTAGTTGGAATCGCGCTTCAAAAAGCCAGAGATGCCGATGAGAGGAAGACATTCCTTGGGGTGATGAATCATCTTTACCACATAGTTACAGAGTGATGAAGAGTAATTTCCATTTTTATTCAAATACTAGGGTTAGGGTTAGGACTACAAAAGATCGAAAAAAAACGGCCTGCCCAGCCAGAGTGGCCGTGGCAGGACTGGAAAATATTGAGACGGTGCATGAGCCGGAGCCCATACAAACCGTAGATACCCTCTGTATGGACAGGGTCGCCGTGCTATGAAGGGTCCCCACGGCCCACAAACCCAGGCACTTGAAGGAGCCTATGCCATCAAGGTAAGTATGAAGATTTCAGTTCTAAATCAGCAAGTTTATATACATCACAAACACGCGCACGGACCAGCATGCACACACTTTCCATTTATGGAATACGGTAAACACCGTCAGTGGCTAAAACTTAGCAGAGAGCAAGTTGTTCTGCCGCAAGATGTCTCGAATATTTCGTCGGTCGCTCAGTTCCTTCAAAAGAGCTCCCCAACTTGCTCAATCATTCCCAATTGTTGAGGATAGCGCTCAGTTCGCTGCTCACCTAAATAACGTTTTCCCCTCCCTCCATTTTCCTCCCGAGCTTGCACAACGTATCCTCACCCATGGAAGTCACAAGGCAGCTGTTCACGGTCATAATGGACGGCTCAGCTTTATAGGAAAGGCTGTGTTCATCCGTCATATCTATCAAGTACTTATTTTTATTTTTTCTATTAGGGCGTCGCGTGCTCGAGTCTTATTACCTGCTCTTCCTCCATTCTGTCGCCCGGAACCAAAATCACCATGACTATGAATATCTCTCTTCTCGCGCTTTAAACACCTACATCCTGGGCGAACATGTTGCCCCTCGATGGTCTCTGGGCCGTATTCTGCGATGGACTCCCACTGTCTCCCAAGATGTTCTACTGGCCCACAAAAATCTCAAAAGTTCATCTGCAAAACAGCACGCGGAAGTTGAATTAGAAAATCCATTAACAGGAAATCCTGGTATCGTCCGAAGTGTAGGTCTTTACAAAGTTATGGGAGACGCGGTGCAATCTGTGATGGGTGGTGTCTATCATCAATTTGTACGTTCTTTCATGCTCTATCAGATCACGAGACTGAAGTGTTGCAATTATCGGTCACGCGTCCATTTTGTAGGGTGGCTCTGTGGCTCATCGCTTGTTTCACACTCGCATTCTCCCGCATATTCTGTTGCCAGACCAGGCTGAGGGAGTGCCCGTGGATTTCCATCGCCAGGCACTGGCACTTTGTGAACGCATGGGTGGAGTAGACGGGAATTTGTTGGTTCAAGAGCTTGCGTCAAATCGTGCGCTGTCGGAGCTTGAGCTTGAGCCTGTAGAGGCAGTCCAGCCAAAACGAGTTGCGTGAGTGTGCGTTCTTGGTAAACCTTCTTTTCTGTCTAATTTTTCCCGTAGGGCTGCTAGCTCATGAGTGTACATGACTCATCATTTATCATGTTTATTTTATGGATCGCATTAATTGCAACAACGTTCTAGAAGTCTTGCTGGCGTGTCACTTGAGAGCAAGACATCATGACAGGGTCTCCTATGAGATGACCTGATGTGGGCGTAACACCAAGGACAGACCAACCTGAGGTGTAGGTGTTTGATTGGCAGCTAGCCCTGACCATTCAAGCACCATCATGTACGTGGACGAGCAGATGGCCAACAGACGTATCAATAGCCGTTTCCTATTGCAGTGGAGTACGTTTAATAGCATTCGCTCCTCCTAATGTCAATGATGTCACCTCACTGTGGCGCTCTCAGAGTTATACTCGTAGTGGAATGGACGCCATCACCCGAGCATCACCTGGTTCTGGCGGCTAGTCTTTCATCTTTCGTCATCCATTGTCATGCGTCCTGCTTCGCCGCGAGATCAAGAATTCCTAGAACAATTACTTGGTGTTCCTCACACTGCCAGTATCCTGGATGTGTAAGCTTTTCACAACATCGCCTGCGCTGGTGCCAGATCTTGACCACTTTACCCCTCCCCGCTTGTGCGGACGATTGATGGACTCCCAGAACCGTTATCAGCGAACGCATTCGACGCAGACGCGCTCTTGACGGTTCTTACGCTATTGTCAACAGGGGCATGGTTTCTTCGCCTCAGGTGATGTTTCATAGATTCTATACCTACCTCAGGGTTCTGCTTGCTGTACGCATTTGTTTGTCGTGTGCGCGAGTGTATTGACGCGGTGATGGAATCACGCGTAGTCAATCAAAGGTGCACATCGGTTGGTTATCTAGGGTTCGACAAACATATATGTTCAAAAAGGAAGTTTCAAATTGACGCAACCGAAGAACATGGAGCGCGAATATGTTCATCGTGCGCCCGGGCGAAAAGGCAGGTCAAAACGAAATTTTTGCGCAAATGAGAGTGCGTCTTCTGTCTGAATCTGCCAGCTTCCGCCCAGTCACTGCAGTGCATAGTACTACTCAGTATATGGGCATGGGATGTGCGCGTGCGGGCTTAATTCAGGTGTCTTGTGTTTCAACCTGTACTTGAATATTGAATAATAGAGACGATTGTAATTGCAATCGTCGGATGAAAGAAACGAAGCCTCGCTTACTACAACGATTAGCACAGCCACTCTTGCGGCACGGAAATGAATATTCACCCTGGCATGACCAGTGCCGGTGACCCATCATTTTTGCATCAAGCATGCCCACACCCGTCTTACTGTCTCGGTATGTACCACCCTTGCAGTTCGACAAGCTTGCGCTTATGACCACTAGTGGACTTGATCCGGTGCTAGGCATTTTCACAGGTTGCTTTGCCTATTACCTTCACGAAACAAATCCACGCACCGCACCACCGCCGGACAAGGATCTTGCGGCACTCGTGCAGTGGAAATGGGCTAAGTGGAAGCGTGATCGGGAGGAAAAGCTAAATGCACTCGAGAGAGAGGCAGAAGCATCCTCCAGAGTAGTCAGTTGACCCCTTCCAGCTGCATGTTCGGGATGTATGCAGTAACAGTTGGTATGTAGCGGTCAATTTTGGCATTCTTGCGCTTAGTTTCTGTGCGCAGCGGTGGATACTATCCGCGACAGCACGACACGCGCTGCT
>QFEX01005017.1:0-21853 GCA_003316505.1 Suillus alpinus
AGATTCCGAGCTTCCAACTCCAGCTGCCCACGGTCAGCATCTTGGAATAGCATCGGTAATGACTCTAGTCCAGCCAGACATGTGGACTTCATAAGTTCTGATCCAGTTACGTGGTATCCTTCTTCCTTAAGCGCTCGTGAAAGCCCGACCGACCTGATGGAATCAAGACCCAGAGCAATAAATGATGTTCTCGACCATAGCCGTTGGGGATCAACGCCCAAAAACCGAGCTACGATCTCCCTCACAGGGTGCAGAGCTACACTGACGCTTTCTTCCCCATTAAAATCGCGCGTGCCATCAGCGGTATCGACCGGTGGTGTGGATTCCGCTCGATTGACTAGGGACTTCTGTGAAACAATGACACGGGGCACTCCAGAAGTTACAACACCGCGAGCCTCAGACTCAAATTGAAGAAGCATCGATTCGATATTGGCAACTTGCGAACCGTCGTCATAGAAGGCTGCCTGAAGAACGAGTCGATCTGTCGAGACGTCCACCACAATCTCCACGGACAGGAAGAACTGAATGAGGCTAGCTAAGGCCAAGCATGACAAAATATGAGGCAGAAGACTCACGTCAGGCTGAGGCAATTCACTCCGCACGACATCAAAAAGCTCGAACGCAGTCTGGTCTTTGTGCGTGACCGAGAAAAGCATGTCGAATAAACCAGCACCCGGTCTAACCCATTTCTGCACCTGCCCAAGAGGAACATTTTCGAATGGAATGGCGGCAATGATGTCATCCTGGACATTACGAAGACAATCAGGGTTGTTGAGTTTGACGCGCATAGGGACAAGAGATAGCAGAGGGATGAGGGCATCGCCCATACCCTCCACAGGAGCTAACCTCCCTGATCTAATGATCTGAGCTGCACGGTCAATGATGCCCAGCTCAAGCATGGTAAGGCTCACCCCAAAGATTAAGTCGTCGGACTGGCACAGATGGTTTGCGAGCACAGAAGCAAATGTGCAAGTCAATACGGCCTGCAATGTCACTTGGCAATGGGCAAGCTTTTGTTGAAAATATGAAAGCGGGGTATCAAGGAGTATGGAAATCCGTTTAGGAGAAGCTGATTGGGTCACATCCATCAAATTGCGGTAAGACCAGTTAAAATTGCGAAGAGTCGACGTCCAGTGCGCTCGAGCAGGGGACAAGTCCCGAAACGCTACATGCTCCAATATTTGATCAGGAGGGGTTAGTGTCTGGAGCGGCCTGCTAAGATATGCGTCCTCGACGTATTTCAGCATGCGAGACAGAGAAATAGCGTCGAACAGCGCATGATGGATGGATAGTACGATGTGAGTGCAGCAAGATTCGCGGTAGAGCCGAAGACGAACGGGCGGTACAGAAGTGATAAGAATGTTGATCTCCCCAGCAACTGTTGCGGCTTCTTCATCAAAGAAATAGTTGGAAAAGGTTTCATTGTCGCTCGCCGTAACGAAAGACTCCTCCCAATGCAGATGACAGGTCGCACGTGACAAAATCACTTGGACCAAGGTGTTGCCAAAGAAAAATACAGTCCTATCATGATACCATGAGAGATATTCGGAGACATGGTAATGTTCAAACCTTAGAATGTCGATATCTGCCACTGCTTTCTCCCAGGCGCTACGCAATTGCGGTATAGAGATATCATCTCGAACTCGCATCACGACATGCTGCACACACATCGTTGGCGAGCTCTCAGAGCGGTACAGAACACCCTCTTGGATAGGGTAAGAGGGAATAACACGCTCTATGTGGATATGCGGCATCTTCTTCTGAATTTCTGGCATCCATAGCGATGAGAAGTTGTCGATCTCCGGTACGCCTCCTTCTGATCGTTTCGTGACCAGACCTCCCAATCGAGTAGCCAGAGCCCGGACAGTAGGAGATTTCATGATTTCTGCGACAGTTATGTCGATACTAAAGGTCCTTCTAAGTGTGGATGCAAGCCGCGCAAGTGACAAGGAGTCCATTCCAAGCGCGAATAAACTAGTGTGGACACCGACAGATCCACTGGAACTCGCAATCGCAAAGTTTTCTCTCAAGAGCTTTAGTATCCGTTCTTCGAGGTCAAAAGCAGAGTTATCATTGTCTGGGTTGTCGACATGGCCAGTAAGGTCTTCAGCTGGTCCGATCAATTCGTTAAAATCTAGTTCTGAAAAGATGGAGGTCAAGGCTTTGGCGTCTGCCTTGCCGTTAGCATTAAGCGGAAGCCAATTGAGGGCTATTATATGGGCAGGGCGCATGTAACTGGCGAGTTCCTTTTCGCAAGCATCGTGCAAAATACGTGAGAGGTTCCTTCCTGGCTTCACTAGTCCTGGAGTAGAACTGCCCCGTCTCGTAGCAATCGATACTCCTGTGTCCCAGGCAATGAAAGAGACGAGCTGCGGTGAGCTGCCGCCTCCAATCTCTGGATGGGTCCCAAGAATAGTCCCAACATCAAGGTTGAGCTGAAGGCAGGATCGAGCAGCTCGCTGAAGCACAGCAGATACCCCTTCCGCCTCGATGCGCACTCCGCGTAACTTGATCTGAGTATCGACTCTGCCGATTATTTCCAATGATCCGTCGGGCATCATTCGCGAAAGATCCCCTGTGCGATACGCCCATGAACCTTTCTGCGGCCACTCGATAAATACTTTAGCCGTTAAATCCGGTTGTCCGTGGTAGCCGCGCCCGACAAGGGGACCACCAACAATGAGCTCTCCGACGGCTCCCCGCGGCAAGATATTGAGGTCCCGATCAACAACATAAGACGCAACATTAGCGAAGGCTGGTCCAACGTTGCCTTTGGGTGTGCTGCCATCCACGAATCGAGCACAACATCCTATGGTCACCTCGCTGGGCCTTGGGGAGGTGGTAAGAATGAGACCGATAGTAAGAAAGAATTAGCCAGTTACCCGTAGAAGTTTGCAAGTCTGACTCTGGGATGATCCGCCCACTTGTCTAGAATCTAACATCCACCTTTCAGGATCCGTAGGCATTAACATTTAAGACCCTCACTGAGTCACTGATTTTCTCTCCACCACTGGCGATAAATCGCAGTTTCATTCCACCCATCGCTTCATCCTCTTGAACAGTACCCATGGTCGCATCAATCAGACTGGGCACGATGCCAACGTGCGTCACGCCCAAAAGACTGATATAATAAGGCAGATTCTCCAACAGTATGCTGCGTGGCGCAGAAAGCAATACCATGCCCAGAGAGAGGGACACGAGGATCTCCGCGATATGAACGTCGAAGGCAACAGCTATGGTTCAGATCCAAAGTTAGGAGGATAAACAAGGGGGAAAGACTGTTCCTACAAGCAACGCCGAGATACCTTCCATCTCGAATATTACCCATTTGGACAGCAGCGGAAAAGGAGCTTAGCGCTAGTATCGCTTCAGCAAGACCTTCATGGGTGAGAAGGCAGCCTTTTGGAGTGCCGGTGGTGCCTAAATTTGTTGTCAGATTCACTGGATATGGGTGAGTTATTTGATGTTGTTTACCAGACGTGTAGAGCATATACGCCAGATTGGTTGGAAGTGCGACATCTAGATCGGCTGTATTCATTGCCTGTATGTCTCGCGAGATACGATCATCGTCAAGAGCGAGGACAATGTCCCCAAATATCTCAGGAGAGTGTCTATGAGACTCCAAAACGACAAATCTAGCGCCCGAGTCCTTTGCGATGTATGACTTCCTTTCGTCCGGAAGCTCGGGATCAATCTTGCATTAAATCAGCGCATATGTGAATAATGATATCTTGGTACCAACCGGAACATAACAACCCCCAGCACGTAAAACTCCAAACAGGACTATGTGGAACAGCGGGTTGCGATCCATGCACACAGCAACCCTGTCCTCAGGTTTCAACTGCTGAGATATCAGGTAACGAGCCAGTCTGTTGGCTCGGACATGGAGATCGCCATAAGACAGTGTTTCAAAGACGAGATCGTCTCTAGGTCCCGCCGAAAAAGTATTGTACCAACACACTGCTGGGGCATTGGGATAGGCTTGGACGTAAGGGAGGATGAAGTCTGTGGCAATGGCAACAGGACGGATATGTTCATAAATGGAAGCACGAGCATCTGTGGAAAGACATTTAACGGCAGATGCAAATACAGCTGGGTAGGAAGGAGGCGATGAAATTTTTGAAGTGGGATTTTGAGCTGCGTGCACCGACAGGACCAATATCTGGGAAAGTAACTGATCGGCTACGGCAGGGTGTACAAGGCGCGATGACGTCCGGAAGGACAGCAAAGCTGCGGAAGGATCGAACAAAAGCAAAGTAGATTTCTCAAAGTCTGGAATGTGTAAATTCTCTGGTCCATCAAGGACGAAGAGGGCAGTAAACGGTGACTGATCCTCTTTCAGGTCGAGCTCACTCCTCAACTCAGACTCTGTGAAATTCGGGCCCGCGGTTCTGTCCAGTGAACGACTAGCCTCATCCACTAGATCGCGCCAAACCGTTTCGGCATCCCAACAGAAACGACCGGGGAGAATAGTGCCTCCTGATAGAATCCCGACCATGATGTCTGAGGATGCGCAGTACAAGCCCAATATGTTACAAAACGAGGCAAGCAGTAAGGCAGCAGATCCTGATAGATCTATTCCACGCTCTTGGAAAGGCACCAAGTCAAGAGATGCTGACTTGACGTAGGAAGCAGAGTGATGATGAATGCGGCTGTCGGAAAGGTCGGGAAACGAGACATGCTGGTAACCTGTTAGAAATTTGTGGACATCCAGTGAGTCCATCTCTTATGGAATCGCAGATGTGATATGAGATCTAGTAGCAGTAAGTGGTTGGATGGTTATTTTGAACTTGCAAGTCAACTGACCTCAGTGTGAGTAAATGACTAGTATTGAGAACGAAGTGCTCCAGAGTAGACTTAACATAAACAATTTCGTTTATCTCGGCAAAGCCCTCAGGCCTCGAGCTCAGCCCCTTCGTCAACATGTTAAAAGCACGAACTTCACTGCTAAATAGGGTGCTCGCTCGCAGCTATGCCACGGCCGCTTCACCACATGCTCTGGTCTTTTTGGAGCATCGCCAGGGTGACCTCGACTCTGCATCACTTTCTGCCTTGACGGCAGCATCTCAGTTGGGTGGTCAAGTCACCGGCCTTGTCGTGGGCAGCCCCGAGGAGGTGCCATCTGTTGTAGAGAAAGCCAAGAGGTATGCCTTTGAACTTCCTCGGATTCATCGCTGATCCCTTCTAGACTGAATGGTTTGAGCACATTGCTACATTGCGCATCCCCACAGTACAGCACGCTGTTACCTGAGACAATATCACCACTCTTGGAGAAGCTCTTATCACAGAACTCGCCCTTTACGCATGTCGTTTCCGCTCACTCCAGCTCTGCCAAGTCTATTCTGCCTCGGGTTGCAGCCAAACTGGATGTTCCGGCCGTATCTGACATTACATCCCTCGAACATGACGCAACATCGGGAAGCACTACCTTCACTCGTCCCATCTATGCTGGTAATGCCATCTCCACAGTTCGTGCATCTTCCTCCATCCCCATCAAGTTCTTCACTGTCCGGTCCACCGCATTTGTGGCTGCTGGAGCACAAGATGCATCAGAGAGCGAAGTCAAAGCCCTCGATCCTGTTGAGGTGTCTGATGCACCCACGGAACATCTCAGTACATCTCTGACGAAATCTGACCGACCTGACTTGGGTGTCGCTAGCCGCGTTGTTTCTGGGGGCCGCGCGTTGAAGAATGCCGAGACTTTCCAATCTACTCTGTATCCTCTTGCGGATGCACTTGGCGCTGCGGTTGGAGCATCGCGTGCTGCCGTGGATGCAGGGTACGCAGACAACTCCCTGCAAGTGGGACAAACAGGCAAGGTGGTAGCTCCTGAACTATACATGGCATTGGGTATTTCTGGTGCTATCCAGCATCTTGCCGGGATGAAGGATTCCAAACTCATTGTGGCGGTAAATAAGGTAAGTGTGTCCGCATAACGCTTCAAGCCCCTTGTAATTCGTCTTCAGGATCCCGACGCACCAATCTTCCAAGTGGCAGATGTGGGGTTAGTAGCAGACCTTTTTGAGGTGGTGCCAGAGATGGTCGAGAAGTTGAAGCAATCATAGAATGGGCATCATCATGTTCAATTTTCAGCCTGTGCTCATTGGGTGCTTAAAAGCTTAATATACTAGCCATGGTTGGCTTTGAAAAATACCGCAAGTTCTCCTTTACCTAAGATATGCCATCAGCCAACCATCAACGACGACCAAGGAGCATGAGTACTAGGTCAGGGTGACTTGGAATGTTGTCTCAGGGATAGTATTTTTCCCACGGCTAACCTTTCTTTTGCTCTTTCGCCCACAGGCGTAGCAAGCAGACATGCGTATCGAGAAATGTTATTTTTGCTCAACGAACGTGTATCCTGGACATGGTGAGCGATAGAAACTCGGAACTGTCAATACAACATCTTACAGCATGTTCAGGAAGCGCCTTCGTCCGCAATGATTCGAAGGTATTCCGGTTTTGCACTTCAAAGTGAGTCCCATGATAGAAAACCCAGGGTTCACATATTGAATAAAACCCTCAGATGTCACAAAAACTTCAAGCAAGTAACTTTTCAATCATATCTTTCGATCCATTTCTGATGTCTTCCTAGAATGAAGCGAAATCCTCGCAAAGTAAGGTGGACGAAGGCTTTCCGTAAAGCGGCCGGGAAGGAAATGACGATTGTACGTTTTGCTTTCTCGATCTGAAAAATTTTCTGCTCACTGCTCGCAACAAGGACTCTACGATTGACTTTGAGAAGCGCAGAAACGTACCTGTCCGCTACGATCGCGAGTTGATACATACGACAATCAACGCCATGAAACGCATTGGGCAGATTAAGCAGCGGAGAGAACACGCATTTTGGAAGCAAAGGTTATTACTTCCAGTGCCCGAGTACTCCCGCCCCGGACTGACTTCCTTTATTACAGAATGGCGGTTGCTCGGGAGAAACAACGCGCACATAGGACAAAGAAGTTGGCCGCGAAGTCTGTGTCCGTTAAGCTGCTTGAGCCAACCGCAATGGAAGAAACCATTGAAGTACTAGAGAAAATAAAAGTGCCAGCGAAAGGCAGAAGTGCACTTATGCAAGGAGAAGGGCGCTCGATGGGCATGGATCTTGACTGATCTGTAGTTGTCTTGTTATGCATTACACATTGTATACCTTCACTAATTCATGTAACACTCCGTTAGAGGCAGAGGAACAGTGCGTGCACGGTGAAAGCATGAAATAATAAGTTGCGCATACAGGCTAATGATGGGGGATGCTACACCACAAGATACAGGTCCTAATACAACCATGATGATGATATATTACAGTGCGTGAGCAGAATGTTAACGATGTTTGTACTTGGCCGCATTCTCATGGCGAATGTTGGGATCCAGGGTATTATGAAGTCCCATCAAAGTTTTGCTGACTGCTTCGGAAGCTCCAATCATGGGCTTCAAGACTGCGATTGGGACAGCTCGCACCACAGCCCGGACCGCACCCTTATTCTATGTCAGCTTGGCATTGAACAAATATTATAGATACTGCTCACTTCGTTCCCGGACTTCTCGTACACTTCCATGGGAACAGCAAGTATTGTTTGAGCAGCAGAATGCAAGTTTCTTTGCAGGCTGCGATATGCTGATTGAACTCCCTCCGTAACATCAGCGGGCTGGGCCGCATATCTGCTGATCAATTCTTCATTCGGTCCGTCCCCGGAGTCGTCGTCGTATGGTATGTGAAACGTTTCGGTCGTAATGGAATCCTTGAACTGACCTCCGAGCACGCTTTCAGTTTGCTCCAGAATGACTTGAGTGCCGGTAGCAAGCCGAGCTCCAAGTTTGATCGCCTCCATTGCAGTTGACTGTACGAATGCCTTGGTACCTTTCTGAACACCACGGACGATGCGTCCGTCCTTCTTGTACTGTGCAATAGGCAGCAAGACGAGGTCTGCTACTCCAGAGCCAACATTGACCATAGAACGAATAGGTGCTACGCCAGAAATGACATCCACAAGTTGGGTTGCCTTGACATCTGGCGTCCAGAGGTCGTTTAATGTATCGAAAAACCGGGGCCAACCCGTAATCTATGAAGGCCAGTGAATTCATGAACAAGCGTGCCAAAGCAGCGCGTACCCCATGCAAAGTCAGATGTCTCAAAGTCATCTCTGCGCCATCAAAATGGAAAAAGTTCATGAGCTCAATCGTTTTTCCCTCTCGCAGAGCTCTGTAATCTACGCGTCGAGGTTTGTAATCGAGCTTGAGATCAATTGGGAAGACCTCGGCGTGCTCTGCGGACAAAGTTCGATATAACTGTCCATTCAGCATTGGATCAGGAACATACGAATATATGTCTCCTCGCTAGGAGCCTCAGCAGGTGCAGACGGACTGTCGGGATCCTTGAAGGCAAAAAACTTCTTCAAAAAGTCGAGTGCATCCTGATCAACATATAGTCGCAACGGGAGGAGTTTGGCCTGTGGTGACACGTTCTCAGCCCTGTCACGCCAAAACTTGAAAAGTACTCACGCGTAAACGTGTTTCTTCGGAGGGATGGGAAGGAGATGGTCGGACAGTCTTGAGTTCGACGCGAACCATACTGGAGTCCGTCTCACGAATATTGCCTCGAGAGTCCGACCGTAGTTCGGTCAAGAATTTTCTCCAGGTGGACGTTCTGACGTGATCCAAAATTTCAGCATCCTTTATTACAACGAGGGTCCTGGAAATGAGCGGTTCTGTCGGACGATAACGATAATTATCGACTTCAGCATCTAGGCCAATTAATCTGATTTCAATACTTGGGCCCTTAGACCTTGTCAATCTTCGCCCATGAATGCGAGCGGAGGGCATTCGCTGTTGTTGTCCAGGTGATGCTGGAGGGAGGGTTTGCCAAGAGCTGTGGCTTTCTGTTTCCGCATTCTCGTCGAGTTCATCATCAATGGCGGCGACAAGAGCTATCGGATCAAGACTTTCAAAGTCCTGATCAAGGCCGATATGAATTGAGTTGAACAGCATCGTGCTTGTCTCTTCCACACTAGGGTCTTGGGTCTGGCCAGTTGCAATCAGCTGCCTAATCTTGGCTAACTTCTTGCGCATGTCTTTGATTTCTTGCTCCACAATTTTTCGTGTGCGGGGCCAATCGAAACCGTCGTGTAGAAAAAGCGATATGTCAGAGTCATGGATGCGCACTCGGACAATAGTGTCGCGTAGACTGCCCGATAACTCGATTATAGTGAATACAAGTCAAAGGCAAAAACTTACCTAGCAATATCACCCGTGTTTTCTGGAAGAATCGTGTCATAATAATGCTCGATAGGGCGGATAGGCTTGATGATGCGGATTGTTTCTCCTCCCACATTGGAAACAACTCCCATTTCCCCAGCTACCGGTGTCGTTCGGCCGTCCTCTTGCACATCGAAGTCTTCTAGGTCATCGTCCCGAAGCTCTCGCAAACCAGCAGCCGAACCAAAGGATTCGTCCAGGTAGTCGAGATTCGTCGGTAAGTCATCGCTGATCATATCGGCTGCATTACCGACATCAGGAATCCGCCTGAAAGCTTGCTCGTCGAGAGATGCTGAAACGAAGACTTAGCTACTCTCGCATATTCTGCCATAGGAATAATTACCCATCATGCCTTGTTCAGGCGGACGATGAACAAGGGAAGCGGGAACTTTCTTGCTAGACACTGCTGGTCTGTGGAATGATTGTAAGCGACACGGCAATGCTGAATGTTTAGCAAGGTAATCACGTACTCCATAGGAGATGGGGACTTGAATATGGACGTGAAGTCACCAATATAGCCTGCCAACGCAGCTATAGTGTCCGCACATAGGTACACCCGCAAGCTGACTCGATTCACAAGTACCTAGATTTGATTGAGGGACGAGACTTAATTCAGCATGCTATGACTTACGCCGAAGCTCGGAGGGACACAAGCGTTGTCAGTCTTGAACACAAGGTCCAGATCTCCGATATCTGCAATCGATGCAAATCCAAAGTTCTGTGAACGAGCGTCATCGTATTGGTTTAATTGTGTGCTGAGGAGAAATTACCTTCCACAAGTTGAGGCTGGATCCTCCGCTTGTTTTGGCGGAACCTGGATTGTTGAGGGCATCGGCCATGGAATCGACCAATAAGAATGACAAGGAAGGAACTAGCAACTTGAATTTGAACTCGCTGGAATTACCAGCAAGCTCAGTGTTTAGCTCGGCTTCGCCAATGTACAGGACTGCAGCGCCGGGGTGGCTGGGGGCATATGTCTTGATCGAGATATCTGCAATTGCGAAAGAAAGAGACGTTCGCTCGGATGGAACAACTGATTCGAAGACCTTAAAAAGATCATTGATCTATTCTACTCCGAGGAGGGCGCACTTACCCCTGGTGGTGCTTTCATAAACTGAGCTACATCCGAAATCCACCGCAAATCAGGATAGACATGGCAAGTGAAGCCCCAGAGAGCCAGCCGTATCTTGGTCTCTTTTGCACCGGTTTCGGGAACGACGAGGGAAGTGAAGCGAGCCTTTACCATCGGCCTTGGCACAGAAGACTAGACTTTCATGAGGGATGCATCTACGACAAATAATCTGCATAACGCACCAGACTGCGAGGTAATGTCAGCACGAGGAGAGGTACGAGCTCCCACTTTGGCGACACCTCCCCGACGTGAAGGTTCATCAAGCTAGACGTTATGACAGTCTCATTCTGATTGAAAGCAACGAAGTGAGAATTCGAAAATATGAATCTGCCGGTCCACAAACCTTGCCATCAGGTTTCAGTTCAACAAGGACGTCGATGTCCGAGGCGGATATGTCGAAAGGACGAATCGAGGGCACGGAAGATTGGGGACGGGATGTCAGTATTCTTACTAGAGCTGAATTTCGAAGATATCAATATTGGCAGTAACTGGAGTCGAGATTGACTCTACCTTCGGCAATGATCACTTTCACAGCTGTCTCGCTTTGTTTCGGCGTTGATGCTATTGTGCCGAAGCTGCTCTCGTCACTACCACGACTCCCAACGCGCCTTGATTTGGCGAAAAACCTACTGCCAATCAAGCTCGGGTTGCGGCTGTGAGCCACTTCAGTATCTGTTTCCTCCGTGGCGGTGGTGACTGCTTGCGCGACACTGTCAGCCCAGATTTGCAAACCGTCGAACACTGGCTTTTCAAGGACGACGTTGATCAATGGGACGTTGACGATGATGGAAGTCCTATGTGCCGAGGAAGATACAGCAGATTTTGATGGAGCCAGTTGCGTCAATTGAAAGCGAATGGGAAGTGAGTCCGGCGCCTGTTCTGACAACAGCAACGAAGCCGATCCGGGGTAAATGTCATCCGTTCGCGGTAAAGAACCAAGCGATATGAAGGCATGCGCCTTTGCATCTCCTACGTGCGCGTAGGATAAAACAATTCCCTTGATCTGGCCACTCAAGAGTTGTCCTGGCAGTGTTTTGGCGCTGGGATTCCTTGATTCACCACCATCACCGAATCTGACTGTCGATGCTTCTTGGTTGAGGGGTTTGTTAGACATCTGTACGTCATGGAGATCCAGTATAATGCCTCCTGATCGGGAGGACTGAAGGGATGGTGATTTGCATCGAACCTCGGCGCGGAGGGCAGGTAGGATAATGGTGATCTTTGGACGCGACATCTGCTTGGATTTGGACTACAAGCAGATAACATGATAAGTCAGATGTATACCCCACAACTGCAGATGACTACCTTTAGTTTGGCGTTTGTGGCTCGCTTGCTGTGGGGTCTCTTTCTCGATGGTACCCCAGTCCGATAGTCAATGTCTAAGTCCAAGTCCTCGAGGACCAGTCTTTCCAACCGTCTTCTCTCTCTCTCGCGTTCGAGTTGCTTTGGTGTCATGACTGGAATGTTGATTTCATCATCGCTTCCTGAATCCTCCTCTTCAGTATCGTCCAGTGAACTGGGCCCTTGAGACGTGTCGGAAACGTCCCGAGCAGGAAATCCTTCAACTGCTAGGACCTCGTCAAGAAACTTGAGCATACCGCCGCCCTCAAGCATTATGTCGACGTCGAAGAACGCGTGTAACGGTGCAATCCGAACCAAGATGTCGGTCAAACCCCCTGAACGGGTGGTCGCAGGGGATACATGAGCGGTAAAGGTAATAGCCCTGGAAAAGGACAACTCCTCGGGCTCTTCACTCAACAAAGCTGCTGTGGGTGGTTTTGGAGGAGTCGAGAGTGCAGAAGATTTGGATGGTGGACTGTGTACTACTTGATCCTTCCCTGTGGATGACTTTACTCTCCAGGTCGAGAGCTTTGAAGAGCCGCCTGCAAGTTTCACAGCAGTCCAATCCACCACCTCAAAAGTCGGCAATGTTACTTCGGAAAGTGGCTGTGCTGGAATGGGTGTCGATGAGAAAGATGGGCGACAATGACTGACGATATATTGATTGTGCAGGTGATGATCCGTAATCAGGAGGGGTAACGAAACTTGCGCTACGTCGTTATTGACACTCCTGGAAGAGTGGTACATGAACACCGAGAGATTTGAGAGGAATATGTTGGATGATATCGGAGAAACGTGGGCTGCATCAGTCTGATTTCCAGGAGCCCCAGACAAATCAAGAGAGCCTGTAACATTCTCCAATAATACACGTAAGTATGTCGAAGGCAATCTCGGAGGGACAAGTGGGCACTGGAAGAATGCTTCCAGCGAAGGAACTTCGTGATCTAGGGCCTCAGAGATCAAAAGGGTCACAATTCCGCGGATATTTAGACTTGCGTGCAAGCCGCACGGAAGAATTGGTGAGCTTGGTGTAACCTCAGGATATTGAGGAGTATCAGCGTCCTTGGATCCGCAGTAATTGAGCATTTCCAATAGCATGCGGACGTGACAAGCGCGAAGAGCACAAGACATGACGCCGACGCTGACGCTGAGACTTAAGGCTTCGTCCTCCTTGACCACGATGCTCTCCGTAGCAGGTGAAACTATCTCAGGAATCGGTACGTGCGCTACGTCATGCTTTGTGTAGCTAGGCGGCGTTTGTAGTCGAACAACAATAGGGTCTGCACCAAAAGAAAAAACAAGATCTTCTGTGGCCCAGTGAGGTACATGGGTGGACTCTCGATTGCCTGCTGTGTGATCGCACGAGTGTGGCTGAGGCATATCTCCAGTATCGAGTTTGCCGAGGGGCTCAAGGGCTGGTGCGATGGCTGAAGAGCCGCAGCCAGTGGTAGAGACCGCGCTCTGATACATGCTACTGATTACAGAGCTAGACGGGGAAGCACGAAACTGACTACGTGGCGGAAGAGCAACAATGGACTGTGACATCATCATCTGCGTGTCTTCATCGATGGAGGAATAAGAGGACGCGGGTGACACTGGACGAGGAGCCCGCTGATGGTCGTGTAGCGTGACATGGGACGAAGTAGGCGACACAGGCGACATGGTCCGTGGCGAGGCGACAGAGCGCTGTGAAGTAGCTCGAATGTCCCGAGAGGTGATGGTCACACCTGATATCGAGACTGTACGTATGTGACCACTCCGTGGGCTTCTTTCAAGAGAAATGTTGCTCGATGGCCCATCTCCAGCACTTTGCTGCTTTGGAACACCCGAGTCCGTACTATATGCAATTTCGGGTATTGACAGGGTAAAGCTTGAGTGTCCGGGGTGGACGATGACTATTTTAGTGTCCACAGCAGAGAACTCGAACCGTGCAAGTAAATGTTCGAAGAGGGTGGCGAATAGAGATACCCCAGAAGGGTCGGAATCAATGCCAATTTCTTCTTTAGGGTGTGCATGGTTAGAGGAATCAAGTCCTCCGGGAAGGTGATGACCCTCGTCATGAACGTGCGGCGGTCGGGAATCTGAATGCAAAGACTCTCGGAGCGTAGCTTCTTCCCGAGGGGTAAGCTCGCCATGGATGAATGTTTCCGCTACTGATGCAACAGATTGCGCAAGATTGACACTGTTTGGAGAGCCGAGGTCGCATGGGGGGGTCGCGTGCAATGTGAGGTGCAGTGACTGTACCGAAAGCCCTACACTGGAAGTGAGAGGATTGGGGAAAGGAATTTGCGCAGTTACACAAGATATGGAGCCATCATGGAGTCTGAAGGGTGTTCCTGATAGAATTTTATTGATCGCCTTTGGAGTAGTCAACACATGGACAGTTAGACCAAGAGGTAAAACTCGAACCTGGTCGTCTAGCTCAAGATCCCTTACTTGCACGACACCAGAGCCTATCTGCGAGTCTATTTGATGAAGATCGAGCTGCCCTGGCTTTAGAAGATGTCCCAGTGACTTCTTGAGGACGAACGAAAGAAACCGACGTTGAATTGCGGAGGGTAAGGAGAAGTCGAACGACGGAAGCCCAGGAAACCAGGAAGAATACCAAGTAGACATGATAATGGACGTCACTTGAGTGTGAGTTCAAGATCGAGATTGATTCATGACCTAGTGCTCTGCATAGTATTGTAGAAGTACGTATTGAGCCAGGTGGGCAGACGCAGCAAAGACTCGGATGCAGGGGGTACAGCTGCTTGAAGTACACCCGGTGCACCGGAGTTGCCTTTTCTGTCCAAGCGCGTACCGAAAACACATCAAAGTACTAATCTTTGCACAACTTGAAGTTATGTACACAGTTCAAATGTCAGGACTCCCCATCTCCTGAATAGCTTTTGAAGGAGGCTTGATGAATTCTCGTGAGCACATTTCCCCAAGGAATTCTGCGAGACTCATTGATTTATGCAGGTTATGAAACTAAACTGATGCGCGAGGCGTGAGCGCAATGCGGCCATCATCCAGCGGTCTGACTATGTATACTTCTTCGAGAAGCCACTCTATGTCGGTACTAACAAATAATAAACCAGGGACTATCATGATAATGAATGCAATCCATTTACCTGAATTCTTCCTGAGTGGTCTCGATCACCTGTATCACGCGCTCGAACACATCAGTTATCCAAACTCCATAAATATTATTACCCTGGAGCTGACTGAGGCTGGACACGATAGCGAATTGTGTCGCTGTCAATTGAGCCAGTTGGCCATAACTTCGTGGAGCAGAATGAGAACTGATTTGAAGCGAAGAACCAAAGGAAGAAAGGGGGCTTGGTGTTCTCGCGACTGTGTGAGGATGGGCTACCCGAACAATGGCAGAATGAATAGTTTCGGGCTCAAGTGCGGGAAGTGGTGTAGGAAGTTGGGATCCAGCTTGCTTTGAGGTTGACGCGAAGCTCAGACCCTCACTGTGATCGCCATATTGTGGCAACGGGCCCACAGTCTCAGGAGGAGAGCTGACATTTCCACCGTCATCATTCTGGGGCAGACCAAAAAATGACTGATAAGATTGTTCAAATGCTCCTGGGTCGGCTGCTTGGCCCAGGACCGCATCCCCTTTGAGTGCTTGTGCAACGGGCATCTCATCTGTGTTGTGGGCCTGCTTGAAGTTGGAATACACGCGTCAATCATAGATCCTGAATATGCACATACTGGTGGCCCTCTGTGTCTCTCAATCATAAAACTCGTCCTCATGCACTCAAGGGTATGATACATAGCCTGGTGATAGCCTGCCCCAATCATGGACTCAATCTTGACCATATTTTGGTGGCCACGCTGTATAATTTTGCCCATCACGCAAGCTAGACTATTGTCACTTGATGGACGACGAAAGATTAGAATTGTGTTGTGATATAAAACCACGACGCACAATTGTCGTGCCATGGCCGAGAACGCTGCGGCATGATCTTGTCCTTCTGTGTTGGTGTATAACCCATATATCCTCCCAGTGCCATCTTCGAGGTTATAACCACATCGAATATCACTGATGTCTGATCGTAACATGACATGGGTGACAAGCAGGACCTTCAGGGATTTCAATTACATCTGATCTTTCAGTGCTACTGGAGAAGTATTCAAATTGCAGCGACTCGCCTTGTTGAACTTGGCCCCATCAAGCGAAAACTGAATGTCACCGGGCAAACGTTCCGCCTGCAGCGCCTGGTAGACCGTGATCGGTCTGGTTGATTCTGTTTCAGATGGCTCCGAGATGACTGTTGTTTCCACTTGAACAGGTTCACAGTCTTCCATCGTTGTGAGCGCGAGGTGGAGACGCGTCGCAACCGTTTTCCAGGTTACTGATCAACACTGCCTAGGCCTGGGCCTGACTGAAGCTTCTTGAAGATCTACCCCTGTGTAACAATGTCTACAATGTTTTGACGATGTCGACCATCTTTCCGATTTGAGGTAACTACTGATACTCATCTTGCAGAAACGAACAAACGACTACATCAATCGGGATTCAAGAATCGAACAAGAATCTCGGCAGTTTCAACGCTACCTAAGTACTCGTAAGTAACTTTCATTGTCAAAAGTACACGACCATCGTAGGTCGATCAATCAGCAACCTTGAAGTGCGAATCGTCGATAGTAGTAAAGACGAGGCCATCATCCATGAGTTTATCTAAAGCATTACTGGGCACTGCGTCAGACTAGTGGGGCCAAGCATGCCTTGTGAGACAACGTACTTTATTGTGACAGCGCTACCTCCGACAGCACGCGCAACAGCACCAACGTGCACACCTTCCTCATTGGTAGGTTGGCTCTGCATGAACGTTATGATCGCATATTCCAACTTCGGCAAATGAGAGTATTGGTTATTGTTCGCGGCCGGAGCATGCGACTGAGCTGCATATGCAGAGCTTCCGGCAACTTGGCCCTGTGGAATCGTTGTTGACGGATTTTGTCCAGGACGAGGGGGCTGCTCAAAGAAGATCAGATCAGTGAGATTATAATTCGGTCTGAGCATACCGCTCCTTTCGCCCATATTAGTGTGACTGTCATCGCTTCCAAAAGGTGGAAGTATAGCTCATGAGGTGACTTGACTGGCCGTATATGAGTCGCATTCACATATCGCTTGCTGCCAAACATTTTCAACGTGCCGGATACGCGTACGTATGATCCCTCACTGTCCTCGCATTAGCTTTGCCACTGTGGCCTGCGAAAGATAAATTTTACGCGATGGCACTTGACCCCGTCCCACTCTCTTCTATTGAGGAGTCAATCCAATGTCGGGCTTCGATGCGACCCGTGCCATCGTCGAGCCAGTACAAGTTGTTGGTGGCTTGGCTTTGTATTGAAACGACATGCCCGACGACCGTGACCTGTAAATTCGCGGTCCATACAACTAGCTACGCGGATATAGATGCAAATTACCTGGCCAAGTTCTGTATCATCCAGCATCCACTCCGCGTCCGAATGCGCCTGTGTTGCATTTAAGAGCTGAAGGACAGTCAGAGGTCGTAAGGAGTGGGCTATCTCCGTTTTCTATATTGCACTCATTTCAGTAAAGCATTGGAACAATCATATGCAACATACTCGACCAGCTCCTCCCGGGCTACCGCTCGCGCTTCCATATGGCGATCCACCAGTCATGAATCCACCACCACCACCACTGTTGCCGTAGTAGTCGTTGACTTCCCATTATAATTAGCAGAATTCTCAGAGACAGTGTGGCTACTTACATTGACTCATGTCGTCAACGTGTTTTTAGTGCGCAGATTTATCGTGATGGTGCAGAGTGTATCAATAAACGCGTAGTGTCACAAGTCACGCGTATTGCATGACATAATTCAAGATGTCACAATTACATCCGACAACCTAAGTACGTAGTGTGGCAGTAGCATGAGTAGTGAGTGGGGAGCAATGTGTAGGTGTAAAGTAATATGCGATGTCAGTATCTAAAATGAAGAGCCAGGCTTACTGGCCGTAATTGGTGCAAATTTTGACCATCCCTTTACCGATGCCCTCGAGTACCTTTTTGCGCGACTCGCCAACGTTCTTTGCGATATTGAGCACAAAGTCTTGGTGCAGCTAACGAATGATGTCAGAACATGATCTGATAATCGAACGCGCACGCCTACCCTCGGGAAGTCGGCAACAGGTTTACAAGACTCAACGAAGCTCTTCCGTCGTTCAGCCGACCCGGCCACCTCGCCCATCTTCAAAAGGTCGTTCGACATTGTCTTGAGTACCGCGTTGGCCTTCGAGCGAATATCCTTGAGTGATTGCACGAGCTAGAATGTGAGGAGAATAGTTTAGAGACATCTTATTAAAGCATATCATTCCACTTACTGCCCCCAACTTGTGAATCTTGACAACAGATGCGGTCTTGAAACGATGAGTTTCCACCGCAAATAGGAGGAAAGCCTAGAATCAGAGTGAACAAATTACAGACTATAACTCGAATGAAAGTATACCTCTTGGGTGAGTGTTGCTACATGCAGTAGGTCTGAGGGGAGACACTGGCTCTGCTGTAACTGCACGAAGCGAGCGTGCATATCTGTGAAAAGAGTGAGCAGTGAGCCAGCCTATTAAAACTGAACGTACGCTCGAAGAATTGTGCCACTACCTGAGGCGGTTCTTTCACAGAAGGGGCTTCATCGGCCTTCTTTGCATGTCCATTAGCGTTGGCGTCGCCATTTAGGGCTTTTAGGTCAACACCCCTGAGCGGAAGCCCGGTCCTAAGCTCATTCTGCTTGTTGGCCTCAGCAAGAACCACCGCTGGAGGCGGGCGAGTGTAGTCGTGGTAGGGTTCGAGCCAGTCACCGACAGCAGTGGCCCATTCCATAAGTTGCAACTCATCAGCCGTCAACTGACGAATTGTTAACGTGAATCATGCCTCGACCATGATACATGATATCCTACCTCTGCCGCTTCCTCGGGTTTTCGGATGGCTAGACGTTCCCTTAGAGGAAGTTGGACTTCTGGTTCCGGGCTCTTCTTTGGCCGGTCACCAATCAGTAGCTTCTCCTCGACAATATCGTCCAGATCACTAGCATGCTGGAAAGCACGTATGTAAATTTTGATGAAATACCACAGCCATCCTTGCTATTTGAGAAGTAAGGTCAACAAATGCAAGTGTCGACATAGATGAACAGCATACTCCAGTCGAGTTGCCAAACATCAGGGTCTGGTCGTTCAGCGAAGGCTGACATGCTGGTTGATAGTTGGGTAGCATGCCAAAGTCCCGGTTGTCATGGTGGACTGAGAACAGGAGTCAAAAACGCATATCTATGACGCTGGATGCCCTTACAACGATCAAAGACGAACTTGAGCTCTATCAGCTCCATGTCTATCAGATCAGAATTGATAGGTTCATGCGTCATCCGCATGCGAACGTGCTCAAGCTTGACGACATCACGTTGGAGGGAGTTCTCCAACCTGTCGTCAAAAGAGACAAACTCTGGTATCTGTTGGGGGTAACTATCCCGAAAGCACAAAAGTGTAAAAATCTGACCTGACTGTACTTTTCCGATGTGAATGCACGAATGATGAAATCCGGGGTCTATGAACAATGAGAGGAGGCTAACATACAGGAAGGGTACTCACATCCTGGGAATTACTGACATAGATCTGGCTCGATTCTATGCATTCTGAAGGGTATGTCAAGTCTCCACTTGCAGAAAGGGAGAAAGTCGATGCTCGTGTGAGAAGAAAGTGGGAAAGAGTGTCGTTTTGGACTTGTTTTATATTGATGGCACGGTAGTGTTCCAGAGCCAAGGATGAAGCACCTATAAACTCATCGATAAACACCTTGGAACATGCGGAGGAACACATACCAAGTAGACGGTATATGCGTACAAGTAGCAATCGAATCTGGAACGACATACGACTCTTCGTCAAAGCGAATTCCAGCACAACGGCGGCGTTGTATAAATAGCTCTCGTCCTTGGTCATTGTCCACAGGCTGACAAACGAGTGTCCAACAAGGATCGCGAGATCATCGGCTGGCTGAAGTTCGGTTACAGGTAAGCTGGAACCTAACTCTAGTCCCGCCATGTACTCTTCGATATATGTAGATGCCAGCGACGACTCTGTGTCCGTGGATAGATCCGAAGCCATAAGATTGATTCGTTGTAACTTCCGAACGTTTATCACGCGTTGCAGATCCCCCGCAGTAGCCTTTGTTACCAAACGAGCTTAGGACACAGGAAGACCCAGATGAGAAGATAGTACACACAAAGGAGGATTCTTGGGATGCAAGAAAGCTTATCCATCGCGGTTTCGCGTCGGCACTAAGGTCCCCACAAGGCCGCAAATCTTCGAAACAACACGTCTTATCACCAAACTGGGAGAAGTAGTTCTCCATCAAATCAACCAGGGTACTCTCATCTGTCGAAGTCCAAATCAGGGCATGAGGGATCCCAAGGCAAAGATCATACCAGAGGATATTCCGTGGGAAAACGCGTTTTTCTCGAGTTCCAGAAGTGCCAATGAAGCAGAACGGTTATTTGAGCCATCTACCTTGGCGATTTCGGCAAGGAAATCGCGTGTTTTTGCAATGTTCTCGGAGCACTCTGACTTTTCCTCTTCGCTGACATCGGACCCTCGCACTGACGCAAAAGCGGCATCGACTACCGAAACGAACTCCAGCCAATTGCGGTCACTGAAGTGCACATTAGATTAGATCAAAAGTAACACCTCAGGTCCGCTCACTTGTTTTTGATCTTCTCTTGGGCACGTTCCCCCTCGTCCTTATATAGACCGCGTTTGCGCCAGATTTCCCTACGAGTTTCATTACACACAAGACTCGCCGAACAGATTGACTTCCCGATATCACTTTCCAACAAGGTATTTGCTTCATCCCACAGTTGAAGCTCCTGCAGGATGATCAGATGCAAGTGGAAGCGATCCACGGCCATGTATGATGGCGTTGGACATGATGTGACATGACGGTGAGCCAATTTGTAGAGCAGCGTGCGAATGTTTTGAGGAGTGCCAAGTTCACCAGCCTAAGTCCCCACAATCAGAACGTTTCGCAACACAATCTACGATACACGAACCTGAAGAATTGCGCCTATTACAGCCCAGTATACATACCGGTCCTCCTGGAACTGCTTGTGCATTCGGGTTGCAACCTTCAGGACCATATGATTCAACTTGTGTACAGGAGAAGGAACAGTTGGGAATGCTCACCTGTTGACAAGACTTCCAGTTGCCAGTTCGCACATGAGCGAAGAACGTTTGTGCACCGAGTTCCTCGCTCTGTGGTTGCTGCTTAAACGCGTTATCAAACATGGCAACCATGTCAGAGTCTGTTGTTACAAGATGACTTCAATACGGGCATGGAGGAGCTAGGGACCATCATGTACTTCTGGCAAGGCCCTTGAGGACGTGCGTCATCACGGATAGTGTGGAATCATCCGTAACAACGGCAGCAAGGATCTCATCGCATAAAACCAACGCTTCCTCTACTTTCTGCGAACGCGTCAATGCAAGTGCTTTCAGAGCCTACATTGATGAAATGTCAAACCGCCTCCACAGGGACACTAATGCACATACTTTAACAAGAGTATTATTAGTATACTTTTTCAGCACTTTGTTGCATGCATTAATAGCAGACTTGTTTGATCCATGGTCCAGTGCATCTATCACAGGTCAGTCCCGACTTGCATATGGGTTAACAATGGCGAACCATAGATGGGACGAATCTGACGTTCGAGTGCAGCTTCTGACATATTTGATGAGAGAATCTAGCTAAACTGGAGAGGTTTGTGGAGGGTCCAACGAAGCAGCAAGTGAACTTCAAGTTGGGTGTGACCACGCGAATTTTTAAGTCTTTGAAACTTTCTCGCCAAGCGTTCCGCCGGGACCCGAAGAGGTAACTCTACTAGACTACAAGTTGACCACATCCATCATGATTGGGTTGTCCATCGCGGTCCCGTTCGTTGTCAGACATCCGACGAGCCACGTATATCAGATCTCATTAGACTTGGGTCTATAATGACCTGTTTCTGGTTCTCCACGCCCAAATAAACCAGACCAGTGAGGCCATCAGTGAACCGGTGAAGGTTTTAGAAGGGTATATATGACGATATATAGGACATAATCACAAGAACTAGCACAATTCTGCCATCG
>QFEX01005038.1:0-19738 GCA_003316505.1 Suillus alpinus
GAGCGTATTGTTGTATCCGATTTTTCGTGGTGCTACAAGGACTGATACATCAATTCTACAGCTACTGGTGCAGGTCGTTACTGCTCCAGCTCCTCCCCCGAGCGCTAAGGGCTACGAAAAGAAGTACTGGCAGTTTGTGAGGGTGTTTGACGACTAAGCTGTTTCGGAATCCAAGGAGACATAGTTGCTGTTGCTGTAACTCATCTGTTGGAGAATGTCTGTATGATTAGCCACCGGTCGTGATGTATGGAAGAAATTTTCGCAATGTCTTTAGAACAGTGAGGTGTACGGGTAACAGGAGACCAGAAAACATCTGAATCCTATCCCGTCCGGTATTTCAGCAGTTCGTGCGCGCCTTACCCATAAATCAGACATGAGCGGTCGCTCACATGCTAGCTACGGAGCATTCATCTGACAGCTTGAAGAGGAAAGAGGTTATTACAGCGGCGAATGGTGGGTCTGTCCACCTGACCGTAGTATTTTGCCCCGAGGAAATAGACGACGCCATGGTCAACTGTAGGCATGGTCAAAAACCTGTCACGTTATATCAATGCCGCAAGTCGAGCATGACAGTGCATTTCGACAGCTACCTTGGTCGATTACGCGTACTTCGATGAGCCAGGCTTCGAGGCTCTATGGCTGAGAAATTTGCGCCAACTAGAACATTTTCCTGACAGCTTGACGAGGAAAGCCTTGCGTTACTGAGATTCAAACGGGCGAAAATTCCGGTGTGTCTGCCCACGTTTGGCATGACAGTGTATTCATAATTTCACCTTTTTGTGTCGATTGCGCTGCACTATGGTGGTTTTGCCTGTCAAGAGCAACAGGGCAAACATGCCTCCGCGAAGGTTGGTTACCTCCGTACTGGCCGTAAGGTGGACGCACCTAACATGCTATGCATGCAGTGTACTAGCTCAGGCTCCGCCAGCCTCTACCAGCTTGCTTTGTGAGGTGACCGTCGCAAGGCTCTGCCACAAGGGCGATTGGGGTTTCTTTGGGCATGATGTTGACTTAAGGTGATGTTTAAATGTTTATGATCCACCACAGTGTAGTAACGAAGTAGTACTTACTGCCTGGTCTGCTCAATTCACTGTGGATAGTAGTTCCAATCAAAATAATTGCATAATGTGCTGAACCCAAATATTTCAGAGTAACTTCTACTGAAATTGTATGCAGTTAATTTCATTGGAGTGCTGATTTCTGAATTTCATTGGAAGACTTGATTCAGCACCAGCATTTCAGTAGAAAATCTGCTGAATTAGAATTCCGCACGAACGATTACAATGAACCAGCAAAATGTGATTTCATACTACAACTAGATGCTCTGCACCGAAAATGTGAGGAAAAGCAAACATTTAAGCCTCCATGCAATGTCAGCCGTAGCACGGCCCACATGTGTACCCACCCTCTGTTTGACATATGCGAGGTGTATTTAATATGTCATATACCCATACTATCACTGACATAGAGCATACATAGCCCCTAATCACTATCTGATGCATCCGAACCTGGTACCAAGAGTTATGATGCATAATTGAATGGATTGACTTGGTGAAATTTTCGCATTTTGTCATGTGACATTGCATTGGTATATATTGCTATGATTGTGAAGGTATACCAGTGGTCTTGTGGCTTAGTGGCAATGATGCTGGACTTATAATAGTGAGGTCGTGGGTTCAATTCCTGCCAGTTGCAAAATATAATACGTGAAATTGATCATGTAGGGCAACATTTATTTTGGCATCATTCCAGCATTTTTTCAGAGTATTCTTTCAGAGCACGGATTCAGAGTAAAAAACGGCAATTTCAGCACCTCTATTTCAGCTCTTAATGCTCTTAGTTTCACCGAATTATCTTCTGATTTCACCTAGTGAATTTCATTGGAACTACTACCCACAGTGAATTGGGATAAGATTCGTACGTACTAGCCTGAGATAGAATGGACGTAACACGGCCGCTGGCCGCCAGTTGTTTGGACTCATCCAAGGCTTTTGCCAAACAACTTCTCAGCTGCCAACTTCCAAACTAAGTTGTGCACCACGTTGAAATTCTGATATCACTTGCACCATCCACGACAAACCACTGGCAACGGGGTCAGGTGTCTACACTACAATGCTGTCCGATGTACTCCTCAGGTTACATTCAATCCATTACTCCGGTCGCGTCTGATCAATTTTTGTTGTTTATTACAGGATTATGGACCTCCCTGAGCTTCAAAGCTGGGTCAAAAATGGCAACAGGCTACACGACTGCTTCTAAAGGTAGTGAACACCCTCTTGCCCCACCATCCCAATTTCTGATCTGAGCATGCGGAAATGCTTGTCTGATGTGACAAAAAACGCATGAACGGGGGTGATGCTGACAGGACCCCTTGTATGACTGATCTCGAACAATCGTTGTGATCTTCAAATGTTTTCACTCGATTTGCATTGATTGGATATGCAAAAGGTGAACTGGGAGCTACGATGATATACTGGAAGCTACGCAAAACAAACACGCTCGATGCGAACCGCTGGAAATCTACTATAACTTGTCTCATCTTTCTCCTGAAATCGATGTGAATATTGTCGCGCATATTTTCGTCGTTATCATAGGCTAGGACCGTTTAAATTTCTCACTGGGACTCAAAGTTGAGTTTCACATAAATTATGTACCCTACATCAGACCACTTTTTTGTTCATTTTTGACTGACCGAATTATAAGCGCTACAACTTCTCCCAGCTGGACTCGACTCACTCAACCGACTGGCATTGATCAACCTTTCTTTCCACTTGTCATCGAAAGTATCTGTAGATTCTAGGATACCATGGTGGATACTCGTCCAAGGGTAATTTACCTCCCAGACACCATGACCAACTGGCCCTGGCCTCGTGCGATGAATCCTCATTTCGACATTGTGAAAGCTGAAGTCGATGCTTCGTTCCGTCAATTCAAGGCTCTGAGTGCCCAGTCACAGGAAGCTTTCGACAAATGCGATTCTGGTTCGACCCATATTTTTTCTAGCCCATAACACTGAAGATCATTAACACCTGCTGATCCTGTAGCCCGTTTAGCAGGACTGGGTTACCCAAATGTACCAAGAGGTTCGTGTTTGATCATAGCTAGGGCCCTAGTAATAAGCCACACAACCCCTGATTCTATTAATTCTTACAACATAGAGCACCTTCGAATCGGCTGCGAATTGATTAATGTCTTCATCATTGTGGACGAGTACACCGACATTGAAAATGCAGCAGTGACCGAGGCAATGGTGGGCATCGTCATCGATGCCCTACACAATCCTCATAAGACGCGACCAGAAGGCGAATGCATCCTCGGTGAAATCGTACGACAGCAAGTATATCCAAATTGTTTGATCATACATTCTGAAGTCCAAGGGATTTTTACGTAGATTTTGGTCTCGTGCAATCCAGACCGCAAGCCTGCCTTTTCAACGTCACTTCCTTGAAAGCTATATCGCATACCTTCGTGCGGTAGTTGTCGAGGCTCTCGATCGCGACGAGGCCCATTGCCGCAGTATCGATGACTACATCAAGCTCCGGCGGGATACGTGTGCCGCAAAACCTGCCATCGCAATATATGAAATGGGAATGGATCTTCCTGATGAAGTGATTTATCATCCCGTCGTTGCCGAACTGGCTGATTGCATTGCGGAGTTGATGTTGATTGACAATGTAAAGTCGTATTGAAGATGTTGTCAGTGGCTACTAACAAACTTCACAGGACATGATCTCGTACAACAGAGAGCAAGCGACGGGGGACGAAAACCACAATTTGATCACTACTGTCATGTTGGAACTTGGCCTTGACAGAAGCGGTGCGATGGCCTGGGCAGCACGCTATCACGCTGAAGTCGAGAAAAGGTTTATCGACGGTCTTACGAAGGTGCCCTCATGGGGACCTTCCATAGACGTCCTAGTCAAGGAGTATCTTGATGGGATGGCAACATGGGCTCGAGCAAACCATTGTTGGAGTTATGAAACTCAAAGGTCGCAGGAATTTCCCATTGAAAGAACGATCACTTACCCTGATTGAAACTGCAGGTACTTCGGCACAATGGGCTCAGAGATACAGCGAACTAGTCTTGTCCCATTATTGCCAAAGGTCAACTACAAAGCCGCATCTGCGGCGGCAACAGTCAATGTTGCTGATTTGTCCAAGATGGATGCCACAGCAACCGTCTAGAAGCTCCAGACCAGCCTAAATTATGCTCCACAAGCTTCGGACGACCGGTGTGATATAATAAGACATCATGTCGTAGATACCATTGGACCACTGGCAGTCAGGTTTGTACGAGAGAGAAGGAAACGATTAGGGTGATGTTGATGGGCCACCTGATGAGGACGATGACGGCGTGCGTATATACTACTACTAGTATGTGGTTACTACTGTGTACGAGACCCGAACACTGGGATATATCCCTGCCAAGTCTTGTTCCGCCCCACCGTTACTTAATAACTTGAGCAAGGGAGTAGCTACTTGCAACAAAGGTATAGACCGCAGCGACCCAAGGCCCTCAAATGATTTGCCAGTATCAAGAGATCGCTAATGAAAGTATATACTACATATGTACAACAAAAGTAACTCGATGTGTTTGATTGGTGTAACAAAATGCGATGTCCGTAAATCCACAGTGAGAAGTCCTTGAATCAAAACTCCTCAGTAACCGTTATGATAGATGCATGCGCGCGTCATGGAAGTAACGCCAGTAACCAGGAAGTAGGTGTGCGACAGAAAACCAAAGCTTCAGAGAGTCGGTCAGGCCGAAGTTACACGGATGAGGGTACGACTTACACTGTATAGTTTACACGATAGACGGTCAGCCCGAGTTGTCTTACACACCATGAATCGTAATCCGACAAGGCCCGCATAAAATACGAATGCAACGCTGGAGAATGCGTCCATCCCCCAGACTTGAGTGAGACAAATCGACCACATCGGAAGTCCTATAAACATGGACACACGAGCTGGAGAAGGATGCGCGATTGGCAGTGTCCGTCTGCCTATGGAACGATCTCCTTCCTGGTCCTTGAAGTCCTGTGCTTGGAGCGTGGTGGCGAACATCGCGATGCTAAGCAGCACAGCTAAGATAGCACTAGGCTCTAGCCGCGACATATCTCGGCCTGGTTGTGATAGTCAGTAGGTGTTTTCTTATCTGATATCAGTTACATGCCTGCAATGAGGGTGGCCCCGGCCTGGAAGCAAGCATATCCTAAGCCAGTCATCAAGTTTTTTGAAAACCAATGACTATGGGCTTTGAACTCGTTGTACCAAAGAGTGAGAAGAATTATCGCTAGGCTTGCGCTAAACACTTGGATGCTATAAAACGCTGATGATATCAAGCATATGGGAACCAGGGACCAGCGTAGATAGACCGCATCTTGTAAACTGATGTACCCCGCCGGTATTGGTCGGCTAGCTTTGTTCCTGCCATCTTCCGCTGGATCAATTATTTGGTTGGCAACGTTGAAGTGAAGGAGGTGGAGCCAAATCCACCAGACCACCTGGACACATCGATAGGGGTTGCAGAGGGGGGCTGCCACCAGCGCAAAAAGTGTCTGTATTTGTAATCTTAGACCAAAAGTTACTGGGAACGCTAGAGTGTTTACCGTTGGAATGATCGTTGTCAGAATGTCATTCTGCGTGAAGAGATGGAGCGTGAAGAGAGATTTCGAGATGGCTCGTCCAGTAAAAAGGGCATTCATGATTTGAGAGATTGGAGCACATATTCCATATCCTTAATAAATGTCGTCGGCAGTTGACCAGAAGAAGCAGAACCAAAATTAGATGCTTGAGCTTCATCAGAGACACTGTGCGAAAGTACGCAAGGAGTCAAAGAAACTCGGCTGGACATCCTGAATAGGACGGGAAGAACGATCTTGTTCTGTCCCAGCCGTTCGGCAGGGTGGGTTTTCTCGGGGACCCACAGAATAACTGTCAGCTCGTTCCTGCAGGATAAAGAAACGAAGTGGTGCGGATGGGCGGGCCGAGCGGCAAAGAGGGATTGAGGATGACCATGCATACCAGTCCAGATCTTCTCCGAGTCTCGTAGCCTCATGGTCAGTTTAGGACCACCTAACAACTTCGGGAATTACGTTATAAATTGCCCAAGGGCATCGTGAACAGGCAGAGCGTTGAATGATGTGCGGGAAGCAGCTTCCACGCTTATTGCCAAAGAAATTATAGTGCATGGGATGCCGCTAGCCGGATGACATCAGAACATGTGGATGTGGATATGGTCCATGTACAACATACTATACAAAGTAGTATAGTAGTATACGGTTGCACAGTTGCTCGAATTTGAAATCTGCCAGCTGTTGTCAACTTAGCCGTGGCTTTCATACACGATATTACGCACCAACTCCACTTCGCCGGTGATACGGATCGCTCCGATGAAATATCCTAGCGACGAACAACATTAGTCAGTAAACAGTCAGCTTGTATGAGGTGAACGCCCCGCAAACATACCCCTTTTAACTGACGTTAGCGGAGGATCTGGGCGCCTCCACCGATAATAACATGGAGATGCGGCTCAAGCGCCCTTCGATCGCTGTCAAATCAGACATCATAGCGGCGTGCCTATTTTCCAGTGATTCAAACACATTCTCGTCGCCTTGCAGATTACTCAAGATTTCTTCATGCGATCCACTCGCCGTAAATGTAGTAGAGGGGAGGTTTAACAGACGAGCAGAATAGGATCTAGATATTGTGGGCGTGACACTTCTTCGGCTGAGTATAGACATTGCAGAACCGGGGCGTGGACTGGGACTGGGACTTGGTGGTCCATCCGACTCAGTTTCGTCGATTCCCTCGGATGGCGAAGCAACCACCACAGCTGGGAAATCATCGGAGTCATAAGTTTTGTTGGTGATAATGGGCTGGAGACCGAAGCGCAGCTCTTTCCGGACGGTGTTTGAGAAGCTTCGGCCAAAGGACTGCATCAGCCGCGGCTTGCGACCGCTGGCGAGGACTTTCTTTCTGGCGCTCATTCCAATGCATTCTACGAGCTGCTTCATGGCTTCACGATCAGAAACAGCGCGCCGCTGAGCTGTACGCCGAATAGTGCCCGTGCGGGGAAGGGTGTGAAATGCTGATAAACTATGGGGACGAACGGGTGTTGCAAAAGCGGAGAAATGCGTGGCAGCGCTGGAAGCTTTGAGCGATGGATAAGGGCTGGATTTCCCGGAAGTGACCTGTAGAGGCCGAGGGGTGGCCAATCTGTCCATCTCGTGTTTTCGAGATACATCGGTTGGCAGAAGGAATGCATCCTCAGTAGGACCCCACGAAAATCCGATGAAGGCCGATTCGGCTCGTGGAGATATGTAATGAGATGTGTCCCGCAAAATTGATATTCCAGGCGAAGTGTTTGGAGAAGAGTGGAATAAAGCAGAAAACGCGAACGGCTGTGAATTTCCTTCATCCGTGGGATCTGGGCGCTCTATGGGCGTGACGGGCGCAGCTGACACAGCATATGTAAATTGCGGCACATGGATGTCAGGCGGTGCAGGGCCTGCGCAAGAAAGAATGGATATAAGGAGAGCTATTGATATTCAAGACTCACGCGAATCTACGCAAGACCAGTCGGTATTTCCAAAGAACGGGTGTTCTGTGATTTCCAACACGTTACATCTACCGAGACGGCGGTGTCGATCAGTGAGAAGTCTGCATCCATGTGGTTTGAGTGATGGTAGCATGGATAGCTGTACAACATACCCGCGAAGTAACTCCTGTAGTTGTTCAGAAACGGGAATCGCCGCATTGAAGCGCAAGCTCATCTGTTCAAACAAGGGGTCAACGTAGGTACAAGCAAGTACAGTGACACTGCAGTACCTCGTAGTCCAAAATCCTCAGATAGGTAGTTCGGATGTCTTTAGCGAAGAAAGGAGCCACTCCATAAACCAATTCATACAACATTGCGCCGAGGCTCCACCAATCTACCTCCAAGCCGTACGAACTAGCCTCTTTGGAATTCGAATGAGAAATATTGACATCCAACAACTCCAGCGCAAGGAGGGCGTCTTCGTGTGCTTGCAAAACTTCGGGAGAAATATAATCACAAGTACCACAAGGAACAAGAGTATATCGTTTCGGGACTGACTGGCTCCCGTCAAGCTCTGGAGGTGAAAGGGGCGCAGCAGACCCGAAATCTATTAGAAGCATGTGATTGCTTGCTGTGAGAACAAAGTTCTGGGGTTTGATGTCACTGCATTGCATTTATATGAGTGCGGAATGCTAGAGGGCGGCTCTCACCGATGTACAAAACCCTGGGAATGACACCAGTTGATGGCACAGACTGCCTGAGGAGCCCACCAAAGTATGTCTGCCTCAAGAACTCTACCTTCAGGGCTTGACTCAAGTACGTCCCATAATGTGCCTCCTTCGGCATAATCCATAACAACGTTGAGATGAGTGGATGTTTGGAATGCACAAAGTAAGTGCGGAGCCCACGAAGAGCGCTCGCGTTTCGCGCACAGAAGGATATCCCGTTCTAACTGTGGAGAGCATTGCTGTAGGATTTCTCAGTATGTAAAAGCACTTGATGCCAAACAAATATTACTTCATGAGTCCGCAGGGCAAACTGTTTCTCGATAGATTTGCGAACATATATGCGACCATTTAGCTGGCATGTTACTACGTCAATCTGAACAGACAAATCAGTGCACATGGTGGTACATGTACTTTACGCACTTACCACCCCGAATTGACCATGGTCCAGTGTGCCCAGGACGACAAGATCTCCGTCTGAGAAACGGAGAGATTCGATCTCTGCAGTTTTCGCTATTTCAACAGAGTTGTGAGTAAAAGAACGCCAAAATGCACGCGGCTCTTACTAGTCCTTCCTATGACCTGTTGACCATGCAAAATCCGATCCAAGGCAAGGCTTTCCTCGTCGTCATCGGAACTATTGAGTAATGAACTCAACAATGTTTTCCGTTTTGTCCAGGATAGAGACATGCATTAGGTCGAAAATGAAAGAGATGACAATTCTGGCTCCTAGAGAATGTGAAGGAGAGAAATCCAGGAAGCTACAGACTAGTCGTTGTCTAAAAGTTATGTTCTAAGTTACATAACATTGTTTCAATTGTTCGAACTCGGCTTTTTGCGTGGCTTGATTTGGTGGAACTTGGCACACAACATATTGACAACGTCCTTGCAACGTCCACAGCGAATACTGGCAACTATATTGTTGGTTAAATATACACCATGAAGCTTGTAAGGTGAATATCGCACTTGCTTCTATCATATTCAACTAACCCCAGAAGTTTCTTCTATTCGAGCATTGCAAGGTCGGGCGCTAACCCCAAGTTATTTTCATCAGATTCTTGATGAAACTCAATAATGAGACTGTGACCATCGAGCTCAAGAATGGCTCACTAGTCCATGGAACAATCACCGGTTCGTCTAATTGGCTCGTTTTTCAAGTCTTACACCCCACTAATCATTCGCAGGTGTCGACATGCAGATGAATACCTACCTCAAAACTGTCAAGATGACAGCCCGTAATCGTGACCCAACATCCCTTGATTCTCTATCTATTCGTGGCAACAACATCCGGTATTTCGTGCTCCCTGATGCACTTCCTCTCGATACCCTCTTGGTGGATGACGCACCGAAGCCAAAAGGCAGGAAGAAGGACGATGCGCGCGAAAAGGGAAGGGGACGAGGGATCGACCGTGGACGTGGTAGGGCCAGGGGGAGAGGACGAGGAAGGGGTTTCTGATGATATGGTTCACAAAATATCATGATCATTGCACTGTCGGCCGTTTTTGCTTTCTGGTAACACCAGAAATATTGCGCCGAGGCTTGGCTCGGTATATAATTGGGGAGACCGAAAGCGCGCGTAAGGTGTTTCACTCAGCTGGATATAAGGGAGGCAAATCCATAAATCCGAACACCCAAACACCTTGTCCTTCTGAATATTGGGTGGTGCTTTCAGTTAGACTGCCGTATATCGAGGTGAGTATCGATAATGACAGCTCACAATCATATAGCACAGGGCTGAAAATTTGGGACGCCATCGGTGTTGTAGGTGGTACAAAGGCTTCCTCTTCAAATTGCCTTTGTTCCACCTCTAGGAAGAACATAGAATAAAACTGACTCTTCAAGGAATCCAACTTGCACCAGTACTTACCTGAAGACCCGAGGAGCCCGGTGACTTGGAGGGGTAGCGTTCCTTCTTCGCAGGACAGGTTATCTACTTGCTCTCATATCCTCATCTGCCAACGGCCGCATGGAGCCACTATCCCCAGTCAGATCACTCCGACACGCTGCCAGGATTGGGTACACAATCTGAGAATGCTGTTTTCTAAAAACGAGAATGAACTCAAAGTCATAAGCGTCCAACCGCTCTTACACGAAGGAACGACTACTATCTCCCTTCGATTGGTCTGGCTAGGGAAGACTAAGAACGTTCGAATTTGGGATGTGGAAACAGGGAATGAAGTGGGAAACCCACGGGACTCTGGAGGAACACGCCGGTAGTCAGACGTTCGGAATCTTGATTGGCTGTATCAATGGAGTTTGATGGCGGGATGCATCAGTTGAGGTGTATGTATAGACGAAGGAGATCATCAAATATCTGACACAGCACAGCACCTCACACATTGAACAGCCCCCATCTACGTGGGTTTCTCACCTGATGAGAAAAGACTCACCTCAGGATCATTCGACGGCACGCTGAGTATTTGGAACGCGGTCGTGTGCGCCAGGCCGCCAAACGGCGTACCGCTTACCGTGGCAGGAAAAATATGATCTTTCTGTGGGATATCTCGCGGGAAAGTGAGACTATTATCACGACGAATGTGGTGTGATGGTGTCGCCCTCATTTACTGCTCCATGAGCCCAGCATCGAATCCCTTGACCTCGACCGAGTAATGAGTTTGGGCCGTATCTAGCAGCATAACCGGTCATGCAAATCTTCATCAAGCCGTCTGCAAGCTCCGATTCTGCTCCGCTTTTTGAAAACAGACCACAATGAAGGAATAACGACCACTTTCCTTCTATGTACAATACGTAGTTATAAACGTGAGGATTGATGTCGATAATCTCGATTGACCTACCCTGACCTCAGCGATATGGTTTTGCACCGGTTGACGCTACAAAATTAACTACCCAAGCTGTTAATAACAGTTAGTCTCATAAAAAAACCCTGATCGGCAAAAGGGGTCAAAGACAGGACTGAAGCAAATGCACTATGAACATACACGAATGCAATGTTCATTGCAATCAGTGAAGTGGCGTTGATTTGTTCTTACGGTGCGTATTTGAGCATGAATTGGCGATAAAGTTGACGGAGTTGGAGAGACTAGGATGATATGCAGAATGCGTGTACCCCGCCCATTCAAGTAACAAGTTGGAGCGGATAAAAGACAGGAAAATGTCAGCAGGATGCCAGTGTTGAAAGGGACTATACTACTAGTCTACCTGCGGGCCAGCACGGGCTCAGTATTAGATAAAACAAAATTATGTTCTGCTCATAGCAGCACAGAGATAGCGGGCGAGTCACCCCAACCAACAATAGGGGACCGACGGTCACAGACCTCGAAAAAGTATGAACGCGCCGGACGCAGTGTTGTTTGAATGACGTGACAGACCGCTGTGACGGTCACAAAGGCTAATAATCCTGAAGTAATGTCACTTGCCAGTGAACTCTCTCAATCTGCATTGCACACCTAATCTCCCTTAGTCAGACCCTAATAGAATGACTCGACAGTCGTTCCTTCTGACCTTCACTTGCCACGTCCCAAGCGTATATACGACCTACGAGCGCACGCTAGTCACGCGAGTCATCCCAAACTCAAATGATCCTGCACGCACTAAGCCCTTATCTGATCTCAAGGCCTAAGGCCTGGCGCGAGAGCACATGACATCGATCAGAAGCGCTCATCTGTCAATTCCTACTAATCGGGGTTTGTGGCTCTGAAGCAACCGTTATGGACTTATCTCTCCAAGAGTAAGGCCACATCATCTTCAAAGCCCTTTAAGAATGACCAGGGGGACGGAGGAGTAGTGCAGCCCGATGGTGCTCAATGGCCTCATCAAGGTCAGATGGGATGCCCTGCAGCTCGGATCTGTGGAGGAGGCTGATGGCAAGATTGTTGAGAGACGACAGTTGAAGAGAATGACCGGGGGCCCCGGGGACGGAGGAGTAGTGCAGCTCGACGGAGCTTAATGGCCTCATCTAGATATGACAGGACTCCCTGCTGCTTGAATTTATCATGAAGGCTGATGGAAAGCCCATTGAGAGACGTAGATTGATAAGAATGGCCAGGGGGACGGAGGAGTAGTGCAGCCCGATGAAGATAAATGGCCTCATTGAGATCAGATAGGACTCCCCGCTGCTCGAATCGGTTGTGAAGGCTGATGGCAAGATTGTTGAGAGACGAGGATCGAAGAGAATGACCAGAGGGATGGATGAGTAGTGCAGCCCGATGACAATCAATGGCCTCATCGAGATCAGACAGGACTCCCCGCCGCTCGAACCGATCATGAAGGCTGATGGCAAGCTCAATGAGAGACGTGGATTGATCAGAATGACCAGGGGGACAGAGGAGTAGTGCAGCCTGATGGAGCTCAATGGCTTCATCAAGGTCAAACAGGCCACCCCGCAGCTGGAATCTGGCTCGCAGGCTATCAGCAAGATTGTTGAGAGACATGGATCGATCAGAATGACCGAGGGGATGGAGGAGTAATGTAGCATGATGGAACTCAATGGCCTAATGAAGGTGAGACAGGACACCCTGCTGCTGGAATCTGTCAAGAAGGCTGACACCAAGGTTATTGAGAGACATAGATGGATCGGAATGACCAGGGTGACACAAGAGTAGTACAGCCTGATGGAGCTCAATGGCCTCATCGACGTCAGACAGGATACCCCGTTGTTTGAACCTATGTCGAAGGCTGATGGCAAGAACATCAAGAGACGTGGATCGATCAGGATGACCAGGGGGACGGAGGAGTAGTGCAGCACGATGGAGCTCAATGGCCTCATCAAGGTCAGGTGCAATACCCCACTGCTCAAATCTGTGGAAGATGCTGACAGCAAGATTAGTGAGAGATGAGGATAGAAGAGAATGACCGAGTGGACGGAGGAGTAGTGCAGCCTTATGGAGCTCAAAGGCTTCATCAAGGTCAGATGGAATGCCCTGCTGCTCACATCTGTGGAAGATGCTGATGGAAAAATTGGTGAGAGATGTAGATCGAAGATAATGACCAGTGGGACGGAGGAGGAGTGCAGCCTTATGGAACTTGATGGCCTCGTCAAGGTCAGACGGGACACCCTGCTGCTGGAATCTGTTGTGAAGGTCTACGGCAAAATTAAAGAGACACACGGATCGACAAGAATGGCCAGGGGGACAGTGCTGCAAAGCCGCTCGAGACTCCTCCGCATTGTCTGCTATGTTATTGGTGGAAGATGATGACTGCGCCATCTTACTGTGAAGGGTGTCGCAATGAGTACGAAACCCAGTGATATATCATATCAGAGTGAATACGCACGCAGGAGCAGAAACTCGAGCACTGACACACCGAAATGATACGTGAGCGCTGAGGGAGACCATGAATTTAACAGCGAGCCAGGTCACATCAGTGAGGCTGTGTGGTCCATGAGGCTAATGCATGCAGTGTTCAAACATGGTGAGGCTATGGCCATGGCACTTCGGAAGAAGCGGTAGCCTGAAACATGATGCGAGGTTTCAACTAGTTTGTCATGAGAGTAACAATGGAAAGGCCACTGTACAAGTTATGTCGTTGCATTTTATACTAATGCTACATACACTGTTCCATTGAATGAATTGAATATTGGGGCGTTAGGATAAACAATGTCTTCTAGTCTCCCGTAGTCAGACCTTGATAGAATGAAGATTAGTCGTTCCTTCTATTTAAGAATGTCTTCTATCTCGGCGACGATTACATCATCCAAACACAGATTATTTCCTGTCGTAAGTGAGTACAAATGCCTGGGGAGAGGCCGCGCCGGCCGATTGCTTCATGCATGCACTGTCAAGGTATGAATGAAAACGCATCAGAAATACATTCAATCCATGCGGCAACTAGCGACTTTTTCCAGGAGAGTATTGCACATTGCAAACAAGACCGAAAGGTAAGATTTTGCTGCGATCAAAGGTACCTTATTCTCGCTAAAGTAAAATGTAGATTTCCTGTTGAGGGTGACTATGCCCCGTCGCGTTCTGGATCTGTAGCGCCATCACGCTCTCATTCCGTCGCCCGCCTCTCGCGAGTCACTGGCATCAGGTACCAGGACTTCGAGGCCACATTCATAGAAGTCCGAGAGCGATAGACACCCGATAGCCTGTTTCTGCGGGCAAAAAGACAACGTGATAAAATTTAATCGCGCGGTACTAGGACAGCTGCAGCCTGGCGAAGGGGATTCACAAACATGTCTTCCATGCATTCCGACCACTACAAGCTAATTTGACAAACAATCTGCGACAGACGACACAAATCAACAGCAACTACTTAGGCCTCCTGGCATTCTGAAACACCTTACTACACGATCATCCAGAACTGTTTGTTGACGTCCGCAGCGCCCGGGGCAGGAGCGGGCGCGTTCACGACCTGAAACGACGTGCGTCAGTCATGAAGTCAAAATCGGTCACCTATGAAAAACAAACCGGGCCTGCGATATCATTGAGGATCAGCCTGTGAATGGGCGCGCCATTCACACGGATTCTGCGCATACAGGGGACGAATCACCCCAGGCAGCACTTTTCGGTGGTATTAAAGGTCTCTCAGATGGTATTATTATGTTAGGACTAATGGGTCTAAGAGACCCAAGCTCGCGGATGTTCTAATTATAGCAACACCTTCTTTCCTCCAAAATCCTCCTCCAGCGCCTCCATCGACCCTCGCTACCCTCCCCTGACCCTCGCTACCCTCCCCTGATCCTCTTAATACTCCGTATATCCTCCGCATTAATGCTCACGTTCCTCGCCGACCTTGCCAACAGTATCCCGTTCCAGGTATACTTGTGTTTTTCCTTCATCATGCAATCTGTCAGCTGCTTCCGAGACTCAAGTCGCAATCCTTGCCTTCATTTCCAAGCTATCAACTGTACACGGCTATCTGCCCCAATCTACCTCCAAGCCTCTACTGTCCTGCACGCGCCTGTTTTTTCTGACAGTTCACATATGTAGGTTTTCTTGGTAGAACACCCTTATACACATGTTAGCATTTGGCCTCCCGCTCGACATCCAGGGCTCGCTCATAAGTCAGCTTCCGCCTTCTAATACTTCTAATATTTAGGTATGTGTGCCATCGCATTTTCATAATTTTACTCTCCTAAATGTGTAGGTCTCTTCGTACAATGCCCTCCGGCACCACTATTGCACTGCCCGCACCCTACCCCTCCAGAGCCCTCTACTGCAACCTTGCATCGTGCGCCTTGCCTGTAGCATTACTGCTTCCATCATGGTTCGTGAGTTATCAATTCTCAGTGTTCTCGCTGCCAGTCACCTTGTCCATGATACAGGGAAGAGTGCGTTTCGACTGGAACGAAGCCATCCACATGTCTTGACGATGGGCGTTCTAATTCGTGCTCCACCATCTCTCATCTTCCTACCTACAGGAAAAGACAGTAAATTTACCTCGCACTCATAACAGCAACCACAAACTTCGACGACACTATATTTCCTCTGCCCGCCACATGTTTTCAAAGATGCCCTCGTGATATTGACCCATCCTAGAGCACCTCCTCATCGCCTGGATCTCAAACAGAAACATCTTCAGAAACGCGCACGTGCGAACCAGCACTATTGAACCGAGACACTCCGATGCAACTGATCACTGGTGATCGCTTCTGGCATATGACTACGCGATATCTGTCCCTGTACGAACTCTCCCATCCTCGTTCTGCAATTGACACTTCACAGGGAAGCGCTGGCTTCACGCCCCGTTGGTCATACAGAACGGTTCGGGTCATTAAACAACCTTGTGTGTTAACTCTGCACCTATTTCTGGCCCCGAGGCAATGTCCAAAACTTGGATGAGGCCATCACGCTTCACAGGGAAGTGCTGACCTTATGATCCATCGGTCACACAAAGGTCCGTGTCATTAAACAACCTCGCGAATTGACTCTTCACCCGTTTCGAGCACCGAGGCAATGACCAAGACTTGGATGAGGCCATTGCGCTTCACAGGGAAGCGCTGGTCCATCCAAACCGTTCGTCATGGACAGTAAATCAATGACAATTTCCTTCGCGACCAGTGTATGTATTCATTAAGGTACTAAGTTTGATCTAATCATACACCTAGCAGGTCCATTCCAGCATAACTCTCGCGTCCTCCCAGCCCTCCCAACATCCGACCATGCCAAATTAGTGATGTGCATGGCCTGCCTCCCACTCTGTTCATCAATGTTCTGTAAAGCTTGAACTTTGTCCTGCTGACATCGGCCGTGTCTGTTCGCATCTGAACTTAAGTTGTACCTGCTCCCGCTTGTTTCCCTCTGACTTATTCACACATATGCTCATGAACAAATGACATTGTGCCAGAAGGTGATGGTTTTGAGTCGTCGTGTATGGTCATATATCTATGCGGTACTCTGTTGTACTCGTGTACCTAGAAGTTAGAAATAAGTAACTTTGACAATGATCTATACCTGCACCAATCCCTAGCCGAAATATTACTGTATGCGAACAGTCTCTACTACAGTTGTTGTACGTGACAGAAAGCCAAACAGTGAAGAAATTGAAGTTGCGAGCATAAGATGAGTTTCGGTCCTACCGTATGTGACTAACCTTCTTGGTAGAATCATGTAAAGTAAATGACCCATTGCACTGCACTTTTCGTGCAAAGTGCAGCATTGTGGGTCATTTACCTTACAATAGTACTTAAATTATTAATGGTGGTCTTGTTATATGCAGAAACTGCTATACGGACCATCCAAGATGCTGCTATCATCCACACACGGTCCATAATCAATGTTTTATGTTTTGGTTGGAGTTTTATTCGGTATCTGATTGGCTGCTTAAGCCTCTCAAGAGCATCTCACGAGGCTCGTGAGATGCTCATGAGAGCTACGCAGTTCCAGATCCTTCTCATTGTGATTCTCATTGTGATCCTCTTGTGATTCCTCATATGATTCGCGACTCGGATGTCGCGTCGCGCGCGTCACATGACCTTTGTGTACTACCGTTACAATGGCAGTACCTACTACCCATACTTCGACCATCCTCGATCACCTATCCTCACCCTCCTGCTACTTGCTTTCCAAGCAGGGCGCCCACGCTGCTAAGGCTGTCGTCTAGGCCAATGTGCGGCCTCGAGGGTTATGCCAGTGCCATCGTTGGGTTTTTGGGTGTCAAACACCGCAAACGTACCACTATTGGCATTGAGCTCGCTGCCAAGGTTCGCCTCCGTTGTTATCACACACCCCCGAGCGATGTGCTGACAGTATTCTGAACTCTTCCGACGCGCGAGTTTCGACAAGGGGCGGCAGGTAGCGGCGCAGAGCACAATCCGGCCGATATTTGCCAGTGTGTTGGTCTGTGCCTTGACTGCAGGTGAATGATCCATTTTTATTGTCTTGATTATTTATTCTCACTTTTACAGCTCTTTCGAGTGGCATGACGTGCTGTAGCAGACTCGACCGTGTGATCACGAGAGAATGGAAGACGGACACAACCTTTTGATTATGTCGGATCGGTGCGTTTACATTCTGGAGCTTCCTCTTAATATCTCTCCCTTTTATTATCAGATACAGTGTCGTGCTCCTCGAGATCTACCTCCATTCGAAGCGCTACTTTCAATGCCCTCCTCCCATCACTTCCCGACTCCCTAGTACGTACTTACATATCCTTCTTCAGCGCAACCACACGCAACCACGTGCTCCAGCACTCTCCAGCAAGTTGGCAACCAACCTCCCAAGTCGACACCGCTGGTTTCGAATTCAAGAACATCAACATCATCGGGGTGCACTATAGTGCCGGACCTGGAGGTGGTACTTGAGCTGGGTTAACAGCTGCCACTTGAAGAAGGTAGGCATTTTCTTTCTCCCTGCCTCTTTGTCATTGTTGAACCACTGAGGCTCGCACAGATGCTCTGCCTAACCGCTTTCTCTTTCAACCTCGACTGAAAGCTCACGCCCATCAACAATACATGAGACGGACCCATCGTTCTCACCAATCGTCCACACAAGTACATCGCGCATATCGGGCTCCACAGGCTGCTCTTTGCATTCGGCGTAGGCCTTGCTAGCGCTTATGCCACACCAGACCCTCTTCGCGCGCTAACCAGGTGTGTGCTACGGTTGGTGCTCAGCCTGCTTTCCCCACGCTGATAGTACCACAGCCATGTCCTGCTCTCAGAGAGTGCGTGATGTCGTCTTTTGAGCTGCTTTCCCCGTGCTAATGGTGCCGCAGCCATGTCCCGCTCTCAAGTGGTGCGTGATGTCGTCTTTTCTGTCACCTCGCCACGTCACCTTGCACCTTATTGTCCCCCTCACCTGTATTAGCAGCTACATATTCTCACATCTCCTAACCTATATCCCCAATCCACACTTCACTATCTCTCTCTCACAGACTGACCTCCGCACGCTGCGTCACTACTGTTCAGCATGTTATTCGCGTTTGTTGTCATCTTGTGAGTGTTGCAGACGCGCCTGATATGATCTTGTCCCTGACTGTTTTGTAGTAATGGCATCTTGCAACTGTACCATGCGCTTGGTTGGGGCAGTTGATATACCACATCTCCCCACTCACCTACTTCATCGAGGGTTGAGCCTTTGGTTGGTGGAAGTGGTGCCTGCGCTTCTGACCTTTTTTGCTGTCGTTCTTGCCGTTGACGTATCCACCGTGTCCTTTTGTATCTACAATAGTACCAGGCAATACATCCCTTTGTATCTGAAGCAGGCCTTGTTCCATGAGACAGGAAGAGCGGAAAAAAAACATTTGGATTGTGCAAATTGTGCTATGGAAGTGTATTTAAAAAAACATAGGAACTCCAGAGGCTCCTGAAGACATCCGCGATCGCACTCGCCAAACATCGTGGCAGTAACATACGGAGGTGACAACAGTGACCCTCGTCAGGCGACATCTGGAGAGGATGCTGTGTTGAGGCTCATCCAGGAGGCCGTACTCACCCTCTGCCAGGAGGATCGGCATGTATCCTCTCGAGGGATATCTACTCAGCCCTGCGAATCTAGGGGGAGACCTCTGGGAGGAGGGGGTCTCTCAGACCATATTTTCCCTGCACAATAATAGGGTCTGACAGTACGTGGGAACATCTTCAAAGTGGTGCCAAGGGTGGGACGAATGAATTCTGGATACCGCTGAAACCGAAGATTATACTCACATCCTGCTTCCGTTTGGCTGCAACTCCAAATGTAACAACTGGGGAGCAACAGCGCCTACGACCTGGTTTGCCTACCATTTCACGCTGTTAGCAATCTCGTATGTGTTAACACCAGATAGACCAATCACTGCATCGACCGTAATAAACAAGTTTACCGCGGGAACGTAGAGATTCGCTGTACCCGCCACCGCGTCCACCCATACGACATTGATCTATGAGCATTGATGAGCATAGGAAGCACATTGCTGCCATGATGCACGCTTACCTCGGCAGGTGCGCCAACATTGTTGGCCATGACCTGGTCGGCAGGATTCAGCTGGATAAAGCTGAAGTTATGGAAAAGGTTCTGGATTGTCATCGTGTGCTGGTACTTGACAGTGAGAGGGTTGTTGATGGGAACTACTGGTAGGATATGTCGTGACTTTT
>QFEX01005039.1:0-14143 GCA_003316505.1 Suillus alpinus
GCTGAATCATCGACATCCTCATGCTGGCGCTTGTCTTTCTTCCGTTTTTTCTTGTCTTTTCCGTCCTCGATATGTTCCCCTTCCTTTCGCTTACGCTTCTTCTCTTTCTTCGATGATTGGTTCGACTGCTTGTCCTCCTCGGATTTCTCCCCATCGGGGTGTGCGTCCACCGCAGGCTGCTCAGGCCGAACAAATTCTCCCAGCACATGCTTAGAAACAGAATCTTGATCATCCTGCGCATTGAGCCTCTGCAACAAAGCCTCAAAGTCCTTATTCTGTTTCCACGCGATACCATGCGGATCTCGCTGATGTGCAGCGCCAATCCCAAGCATGTCGAGCTTTTGATTGACCTTGAGGTGGGATTTCATACCATCGCCGGAGGCGCCTAGACCTTTTGAGGGGTCCCAGCCGAGCTTGGACATGTAAGACTGGCCAAAGCGAGCTGCATCTGTGGAGAGGTGAGAATAGTATTCGGAAGTAAAGTGGTGACTTGCTATCTGCCCAGGATAAGTTTCGTGGGTCGTTTGGAATGCGTTGTTTTTCTTTTCTGCCGGCCAGTCCCATGGTAGATAATACTATTAGGCAGCCGCCAACTTGTATGTCGGGTAGAGGAGGATGAGAAATACAAAAATCTAGGGTTCCCAATTGGGCGTTCCACCTTGCTCTCGACGTTAATCCTCGGCAAATCATAAGTCTTTGATCTATAGTAGATTCTATACCCTGGCCTGTTGCTCGATACGCTTTCCCGTTCATTCGACCATCGATACAGTTGACTATGGTGTTGGACTGGATTAAGGCCTCGTTCATGAAGCCCGGCGTGTCCTTCGATCTCACGTATTTGTTCCACTCAGACTGACCGCAAAACCGCTGTGTTAACACAAGTGACGGAATAACGTAGGAGCTCGTCGTGATGCAGTTATTAATTCACTCCTTCGATCACATCACGAAGCTGTCTTTCCTACCTTGCCGCGCAACCCGGTTCTATTTCCCGTTTTACAGTATTACTCGAGGAGTAGCCCCCCGTAGTCAGACCCTACTAGGACGAAGACAGTCGTTCCCTTTGTAGTAGGCCTCTCTATCAATAATCGCAGAGGCTACGAAAGAGCCTTGTCTCACCTAGTGCGTACATTCCAACCGCAAGTACTTGGGTTCGACGATATCATTCTTAACCTTGCCTATGCATCTCCGCCACTGAGGTTAGGCTGTGGTTTTTATGTTCATAACCATATGTTTGAATTCTGGACTGTTTATCCTTTATTTATCTGCTGATTCTTGGGCTAGGTTCTTCCTACATCCTCGCCGTGAAGTTCTGCCATCTACCAGGCTCAACCAATCTGCCAAACCAACAGAACTTCCAAGTTCTGCCCATAACACTTTCAGGATTTAAAAGCACGCCATGTTCAACGTGCCCCCCACCTCAGAGATATCAGTTACAAAATTTCCCTTGCAAAGCTCAAATCACCTCCCACAAATCATGCATTTCTCCTTCCTCGTCGTCGTTACTGCTTTGGCAGCATGTATGTCTATTAGTGCATGCAAATCAAGAGGTCAACAATGCAAGAAGAACAGTGATTGCTGCAGTGGCTTTCGTTGTACAGACCTGGATGTGAGTATGAGTGGTCTGTTTTGCATCAGAATTCAACACCATTACTCACCCCTTGCGCCTTCTAATGTCAATAGCTTCAGGGTCACATATACTGTGATACTTAGATTGCCTACCGATGGGCTACCAGCACGTCAAATCAGGAGCGGCATCTGGACAGTCAGTCGTGTTTCTGCTTTCGCATTGGTGCTATTGTTGATGACACGACACGTAGTTCGTCAGTGCGGTTGCTCCCGGAGGCTGGACAAATTTCACTGCTGTATAGGCAATGGAGGCGCCTTTGAATTTATAGAGGCAAAACACTCAATATGAATCTGATATTGACCATTATAAGATATAAAACGTGTGAAGGTCATGAAGGAACATCATTCACTTTCTTCCATGTATTCTGAAGGACGTCACAGGACCGAGCTAGATGAGATTGGCTGCTATAACGTTAAACATTGAACTGAACGGATTCACCCAGCGGTTGGTCAGAAAGTCACCCGCGGGAAGCGTTCGAATTTGCCTCAGTCGACTGCTTCTTGATTGTCGTCGATATTTTCCTGCGTATTTAAGGCAAACGGGTGCCGAATCACGATGATGTAAGTATTAATACAAGTGTTGTACCTGCATTCTCTTGATCCTGACATAAGTCATTCGCGGAGACGAATGACGAACGGTAATGATGAAGTTCGAGTCATAACGCAGGGTCTGATGTGACCACTGCATACTCGGATCACTCACTGTCGCCGGGATTACGGACGCCACGGGAAAATCGATCTTGTCACTCGTGGACTTGTGAATGCTGCAACGAACTCTCAGAGCATCTTGCTCGGACTGGATTTTCTGAAGAATATCTCTTCGAGATTGTGTGGAGGATATATCCGTTAGGTATGTAATCATTCACTATGTCCCTGCGTCTTGTTTTTTTGCGGGAGAGGTGACGAATGAAAGGTATTTCGATGAGTGGAAATCGTGATATTATGGATTGATTGATTGATTGATTGATCAGATGGGAATAAGATTCTGGCACAGAGCTTATTTCGAAGAGGGTGCAGTAGGCGGGTGGGTGTACTGGCCTTGGTCCTGCAGAGAACATCATGAATTCCCAGTCATCCTCGAACGGCTCAGCCGTTCGAAGAAAATGTATCAGTGCCAGTGTTGTCGCCGGCATTACATACCTCGGAGACAAAGCAAAGACAGTGAGGCAATCAGCTTTCGGCGCTCTGTTTCTCATCCACGCAGTTCTCGGCACTCACAACTTGGGGAGACAGTACAGGGCGCAGCTGGTACTGCACCCAGTATTGTCTAATAATCTGCTCTTGAATATCAAGCGGCGAGTGTCCGGTAATTCGACAGTTGAAAACCAGCGTCATTGATAATAAGACGGAATATGATAATGCTACAACTTCATGGAACCCTTCGCTGCGATACCGCTGGTACCCAGGGTGGTCCACCAATTACTGCTAGCAGTTTTGACTGGAGTTTTTGATTTCGTCTGTGGTGTCCGTTTCACTATTGTAGAAAGTCCAGAACTGACACCCTTCCTCCCTCTACCTGGTGGGGTAGGCGCATCTGATTCACTACTCTCGACACGTTTTCGTTTTGTCGATGCACTAGCCTCAGGTGCAGGTAACGGTCTGAACCCTTTGTCCCACTCTTTTCGGTGTAGCCGGAACACGGCCATTGTCGCCCTAGCGTCTGTGACCTGCCCGAGTGTCAGGATAAAAATCAGCCAGGGGTTGGCGATGGGGGTAGAAGACTAACACTGGAGTGTTCCCCTCCCTGGATAACAACATCGAGTTCTTGTTTTACGAGGTTGCGAAGAGCAGGGCGTTTACTACTTGTGACGTTGTGTTTTGCCGCTAAGTGTTGCGTGTCCCGTACGTATGGACCCGGGTGTGATAGTAATAGAACCTGTGGACGGTTGTCAGTGAGCTGCCGGAATAGGGATACATATATTGAAGCTAACCTTGAGATCATTGTGTACGGCGTGTCCCACGAGGATGCGGTCTTTGGTCAAAGCCGCGACTTTTTTCTGCACCTCCTCGAATTGCTTAGCTAGCGGCAATATTAGCTCAACCACAGGGTGCAGCGAGTAAAACTACCTACCTTTGATCATATCCGAGGGGCGTATTCCACTCCATTTGGTCCGATAATCCACAACACGTTCCTTCTGCTTCACGAACTCATCCATCTGCACTGCGCCCCAATAATTAACGATACTAACGCGCGCAAGCGACGACTCCTCGCCGTCGATGCCCACTCCCACCATCTCGCAATCAATTGCAAGGTATTTTCCTGGACTGTCCGTCAAAATAAGATTCCATGGTGGCACCCTGTAAGGGCCAAATTGACGCACTCTGCCTGGGTAGACGTATGCTCTAGTCGTCCGAAAATCATCTTGCGCAGTGTCGCAAGGGACTCGCCATTTTTAGTTTCTTGGGTCGTGAAGTCGACGGCGAGCTCAGGGTCGATAATTGTAGTGGTTTGTCCTCTTGGAAACGCGGATGTAGACGTGTCTTGTAAGGTCAGGCCTGGAGATGCGGAGCTCAGCTGGGATCGGTCGAGCTTCCGCCGTTTGTGGGGTGGACCATCTTGCTCTGGCTTTTTACCCTTCCGAAGTGTCTGTACAAAAATCAAGATCATGAAGAAAAGCTGCAGTAGGAGAGTTACTTTTTTCGCAGATACACTCATGGCTCGCAAGCTACGTTGTAGTAGGTCCGCAAGTATGTATGTACTAGTAGTAGGAGGTCTGAGGTCGCTTATCTCGATTCAGCGTGTGACTTTGCACAACCGCTATAATCACGTCAGTCTGGCATATCTTCTCAACCTTCCAATTGAATATGATTATGTACATACCTAACTAGTTTTCTGTCGTCCTCCATCGTCTCCAGACTGCTTATCCAAACATGCCTTACCTTTCAACTGTAAATGATTTGGTCGCTGGCAGCGTAGGCGGCGCTGCCCAAGTGTTGGTAGGCCAGCCACTTGACACGGTCAAGACACGCGCACAGATCGCTCCCAGTCAGTTGACCGTCCGTGATCGAATGTCTAATACTGAGCCATATGTTACAGAGGGAATGTTTGTACGTGAATACATAGGTTCAGAGTTAGACGGCTCACAGCCGGCTTAGAAAGGACCTATGGATGTTCTTGCACAAACTGTTCGAAAAGAAGGTTTCTTCGCGCTGTACAAAGGTTAACCTTACGCATGATATATTTCCGAATGCTCAGTCTGCTGCAGGGATGGCCAGCCCCCTTCTTGGTATAGCTGGGGTCAACTCCTTGCTATTTGCCTCATATGTGTACTCTAAGCGCATCGTTTCACCCTTCCCACAGCTATCCCTGAAGGAGATCGCCATTGCAGGCGCAATGGCTGGAGCTGCAAATGCTATTCTTGCCAGTCCAGGTTTGTTGCATCATTCGCTTTCGCGGCTCAATCACTTCAACACTTTGTCATCCAGTCGAGATGTTCAAAGTTCGCATGCAAGGCCAGTATGGTGCTGCCACCGATAAGAAACTGAGAGATGTCGCAAAGGAGATGTGGAGAGACTGGGGCTTTCGTAAAGGTGTCATGAGAGGCTACTGGGTATTCACAAATAGCGCGTTCCTGCAGGAAATTTGGCTGACCAGTGTTTCAGGTCACATTTGCGAGAGAGATACCGGCATACGCAGGGTATGGCGTCCTTGTTTATATTGGCCGGGAGTCCTGATGTTGAGAGCGTCCAGGTTTTACACAGGTATTGACCCTGGCGCTAATGGATACGTACCTGCTTTGTCTGACTCCATTTAGCGTTTGAATTCTCAAAGCGGAAGTTCCAGAGTAAGTACGGAGACAAAGTGCCTGTTTGGGCCCTCCTTGCTAGCGGTTCGACCGGCGGAGTACGTCACACGACCTGATTCTTTATAATGATATTCTGACATTCTATAGATTGCATATTGGCTATCCTGCTACCCATTAGGCGAGTTACGGAGCGCAGTTGAAGAGGGCGTCACTTACATTGACCTCTCGGTAGACGTTATCAAGTCTCGCATTCAGTTGCGCCAGACACCACCGACTGGCAAGCCCTGGAAATATATGGCCAATGAAATCAGGATGGTGATCGCCGAATCAGGAATGTAAGATTGCCCCCTGCTGGTATTCACATTTTTTTGACCAGTACGCTGCTAGAACGGGCCTTTTCCGTGGTCTGTCACCATCATGTAAGTGAAGCCATTTGTTTAATGTGTATATCGCGGGACTCATGATGATGGTTCTTGTGCATCAGTGCTAAGAACGTTAGGGTGTTATTGCTTTTACACGTCTTCTGATACTCACAACTTCACCAGTATACCCGCTGGAGCGAGCACATTTGCGGCGTTTGAGTTGACCCGAGGTGGGCTGAAAGCTTTCGATCACGAAATCCACTACTTATGACTCCTTAGAATTTCTTACAGAGTCCACCGGAGCGTAAGGTCGAAATACATTTGGAACGGATGTACAAGATGCGGATGAAATGTTACTAATACAATGATGCCTCGAATGCATGAATGTCTGGCGTGCGACTCGAGATACGGTAAATCCCTCGTCGAATGGCTTGCAGTATTAGCTAGGCGGCCTCGACCACTTGGTCGAATACCACAGTGGCTGATGACCTATTCAATATCCGTGCAGTTAATGTCACAGGCCAAAGGGGTGTGTCGTCCCTCACCTTTGTTCAATCCCCTAAACGTTGCACGTGCATCAATATCACGCTCCTTGGCGCAAGATCACGAGAAGCACTCACATCTTCTTTCCAGGCAAGTTGCGCCTGCAGCTCCGTCAAGCCAAACATGAGGACAATACTAAACTCCTGGCGATAAAACTGCAACCCAGCATAACCCCGTCGCGGGCTGATGGTGCGTGCCACTTTCGAGGTGTCCGCGTGCACATTGCATAAGGTCGAGAACATGCCTAGACCCCCTGAGGATCAGCGATGCACGGCATTTGGAAAGTATCCACACGCACCTGGCTCCGAGTCTGTCCAGCGCGGATTAGGGCTGTCACCCCTGTAACACACAATCTCCGTGGTAATCATATCGCATGCAGAGCGGTCTACTACCTCCGTAATGAAGTCCTTGCGGAACTCTTTCGTCTCGGATACAACCGTGCCCTGCAATGTGCGTGTTAGTGATTATTCTCATGCACGGCGTGCGATAACAAGTCGTCACCTTGGTCAGAATTGCGCTGAATGCATTAGGCAGGACGGTCCTGCCTGATGGGCGTGGGACGGCCATACTAGCACGTAGCTTGTGTTGAGGATCATTCCTGTCGAATTGTGTCGCACAACGTGTACCGTACGTGAACTTTGCGACACGTGCAGAAACACGATGATCCAGGAAAAACGCTACGGCGCCGTCCGCGACCGCTTTACCACTATTGATAGTCCAATTCACTGGTCACCTAGGTCAGTTTCCTCTGGGAAAAGGACTACGCACGTGTGGCTGTCAGGCCGACAGAAATCGAGTTTCAATGGTCTTAGATGGTTTTGTAGTCGCAGGAAGAGCCATTCACTGGCTGCGAACCCGCCAACGAGAAAAACGGTCTGAAGTTTATTCAGTTAAGCGGAGCAGGTAGTGTAAAAGATCTTACGCTGATAGTTTTGGTCGCAGTATGGCGCTGCTCCTCAATAGCTTCGATTATGCCCACTGCAGATGGCTCGAATAACTTTGCTACATCGGACCTGAGAGGAAATGAGAACAACTGGATTGACGGGCAATAGGTATCTTTACCCCATCAGCTTTAACTGCCCAGACCTGATATTGAAACTAGCGTCCTTGTCCTTGATAGTACCAAATTTGACGTATGCTGGGTCGTTCTCGTTGCCGAACCGTAGCTTGGTTGTTGTGTCGAAAATTGTGGCCATATGAGAAATCATATCTTCGGCTCCGAACTGTGATCCACGGAGTTTCTCTGCGGCCCATGAGCAAACATGCACACTTCAGAACAACCCCAAAAGAGTACCTTGGAGCATTGTCCGAGCCCTACGGCTTACGAAGATAGATCCTTGTAAGCGGCCTAGCAAATTATGTGTAAACAACGTCATGCCGAGTTATATTGATGAGACTTACACTCTGCAGGTGCGATCTCCTCGAAGGATGGCGCTGTTGTCATGTGATATGCACTGACATCGATCGTTCCTCCACCAGCGTCGACAATAATCACGCCCTGGTCGTCCTGGCATTTCTGGTCAGCCACTTGCATGAGATACTCCATCTCAAATCTCACTTTAAACCCGTCGGCGGCAAGACCACTACCAAGGCAATAGTGAAGACTCGCCTCGCCCTCCGTGACGAGATGGATCCTTGACCGGCCCTCTGGCGTATCAGGTACGAGACCCGCCATGATCGCTGCATTGCGGATCTGCGTCTGCTGCGGCCCCTCCCATCCATTTGGGTGGCTGAGCACAAACTCGGTCGTGTGCTCGACGGAATGCAGCATGTCCGCACCGTTTGCCTGCGACTCCTCGATGTACTTCTTGGCGCACTGGTGCAGGTAGCGCATGAAGTCGGCGAGGACTTGCACGGCCGTCTTGTTCTGTGGGAGAGCCGGGATGTCTTTGTCTGTGATATGAGAGGACGCCATCGTTTTAGGACGAAGATGAAGCTTCCACCTTTGTGCGACTGAAGGTAAGTGAACTACACGAGGACTGGTGGGTTGCAGGAACCAACCATTCCAGCTTCACCCATCCGTTATCGTCAATTTCCTCTTCGATGTATTCCTGCGTTGCTTCGGCGCCTACGGCACGCACAGTGCCATTTGGGTCGTAGCATATGATGGACGGTATTTTGCAGTCCCCTCCGACGTGTTCTTGGGCTGGGAATCTGTGTCTGAGTAAGTAACCGATGCTGTAACCCTTGGGAACGTTATCGCACCTATTTACGCCTTGGATGACAGGGACTTGCCCAGGGTCGAGGAAGCAGTAAGAGACACCGCTAAACGTCGTCCCGACATCAAACGCGAAGACAAGCTTGCGACACGCGCCGGTGAATGCTTGTCGAGGTGGCATGTTTTGGTTGTGTAAGATACGGCAGATGGGTTAATGTCAGCTGTTATAAACAATCCTCAATGAGCTACACGAGGCGTGTGACCCTCGTTCCCTCATCAATGAATTCTTAGCACATGTTTTGTGGCATGTATGATCAGTCAAGGTTTGATCAACGCCAGGAGACTGTGACATTGAAGTACTTATAACGTAGCCCTCGCGAATTTCAGAAGAGGGGTATATCATATTGTGCAAAGGGTGAAATAAATGACATGTTTCGAAAGCAAACCCATAGATAGGAGCGTAAAATTACAACCTCAAGAAGCCACGGTACTGCGGGCTCACCGCATAGCACGAGAGTGAGGTGGCTCAACATAACGACTAGGCTTCTTCCTGCTCATCGTCATAAACTACTACGGCTGGAGTTCTGCAAATGCAGTCAGAATTATGAAACGAAGATGCAGGATGTGAACTTGCCTTATTTCCTCTCCCTGAGGTGCAGAGGTTAGGCTAGCAATGTTAACGGGAGACTGATGACTTACCTCGTCTTCCCAGCTGATCATAGCCTTCAATTCTGTCAAACCGAAGAGAAGAACGACTTTGATCTCCATCGCATAATACACGAGACCTTCGGTGGATCGCTTGGGCGTGAGTTTCTCGGCGATTTTCGATGTGTCTGCGCGGACAGTGCATAAAGTAGAGAATAAACCTGGTTCATCCGGTAAATATCAGTGCGATCGGCAACAATATCTATAATTACTTCGCTCTGCATCCATCCATTCCGGTTTGGAGAGGAGGCCCCTGTACGACATGATGCCGACATCGACTTGGTTACACCCCGCCTGATTATACCGTCGGATAGCGAATGTCTCACTGAATTCTTGCTGCTCAGAGACCCGCGTTCCCTGCTGCGCTTAAGCAACGGGCCTTTCGAAACAAGTAAAGAGCTACCTTGGTCAGTATGGATGAGAATGCATGAGGGAGGGCAAGAATTCCTGAGGCGCTTCGGAAAACTAGCTTTTGCCTGGCGCGATGCTCCATATCAAAGGGGTTAAACGGGACGCTGCACTCGGTGCCGTACGCGTAACGGGACACACGGGACGATACAAGATGATCAATAAAATACGACACAGCACCATCAGCAACTGCTTTATTGCTAAAGCAGTCTCCGTGAGCGCGCACGAGGATTTTTGTCGGTTATTGGTGCTCACGTATGGTTGTCTGGTCGACTGAAGCTAATACCAAGCGATTGGAAGTACTTTTGCAACTTTGCGAACATCCAGTCACTCGCAGCAAAGCCCCCGACGAAAAATACAAACTTCAGGTGACACGTCGGTCAACACTTTCCCATTAAGCCCAGTAATGGCCAACTTACTGTGATCGGAGTGCCTGCGGCCTTTCTTTGCGTTTCGAAAGCTTCGATGATGTTGCTGATGGAGGGTTCAAAGAGTTTTGCTACGTCTTGTCTTTTTAATAGCAACATGTTAGATATAATCGGTCGTGAAACACTTTACTACAAGACTTACCCACTCAATTTAAGCTGACCATTACGAATATCGCGCTGAGGATCTTTGTCGCGGACAGTACCAAACTTTATGTATGACGGATCTTCCGGGTTGCGGAACCTAAGCTTAGTGGTGCTGTCGAAGGTGTCCGTCATTTGTTGGACTATATCCGGTGTACCGAAACGACTGCCGGATAGTTTTTCTGTCAAGTCAAGTCAACAAGGACATAGCATGGCTAGCACGAACATGCTGGCAAACCTTGAAGAAGACCGTGGGCACGACGAGTCACGAATACAGAACCCTGGAGTCGACCTAAGGAATGGAGAGTAAGGCATGGTTCAAATAATTTCATGTCACTTACATTCGGCTGCAGCAATCTCCTCGATCAGCGTCGGGGACAAAGTCATCGAGTAGGCGCTAAGATCGAGGGTCCCTCCTCCTGCATCGATGACGACAACGCCTTGGCTGGTCGAAGTGTCCTCATCTTCGCCATCTCCAGATGCAAGTATCGGTGTCTTTGAAAGCGCATCTGAGGCCAGGATATTAGCGACACAGTGATGCAAGCTCGCTTCCCCTTCGGTCAGCAAATGTACACGTGCCATGCCGTCTTCTGTGCTGGGAATGAGACCTCCAAGGACGGCAGCTAGCCTGATCTGTTTCTGCTGCTGGCCTTCCCAGCCGTTTGGATGCGTAAGGACAAATTCGATGCGGTTCTCAAGTGACCGCCAAAGATTGGATCCACTTGGATGAGTCTCCTCGATATAGCTGCGTGCACAACGAAAGAGGTACTGCATGAAGTCGCCGAGTACCTCGATGGCATTTTTGCCTCGCGGAAGTGGTGGGATGTCGTTGTCGTTGATATGGTTGGCGGCCAAATTCCTGGCCCGCAGGTGAAGTTTCCACCTAAATGTTCAACATGGCAAGTCAAGTAGGCATGAATTCCAGTATTCGCCAGACAAACCATTCAAGCTTCGTCCATCCTTCTTCCTCGGCCCTTTCGATAATATGCTCCTGTCGTGCTTCAGCGCCGATAGCACGGACAGTTCCATTTGAATCGTAGTAGAGTACAGAGGGAATTTTCGAATTCCCTCCGCTGTGCTCTTGGGCTGGATATCTAATATTCGCAGTGATCGGCAATAAAGCAGGTATGTTGTATTACGAAAACTGACCTGGTGACAGGCTCAATCTTAGGAACTTCTCCAGGATCAAGTATACAGTAGGAAATTCCACTGTATGTAGTGCCCACGTCGAAGGCAAGGACCAATTTGCGGGATAGTCCACGATATGACTGACGGGGAAACATTTCTTTCGTAACTGGATGGATATCGTACGTTGTTCACACCGTCTTATACCTCATGGTAGAGGCCGCATGGATGCCTATTCGTTCACGACTTTCACCATCTCACCTACAACGTTTAACAGATGGTAATCTAAAATAGGGGTAGCGGGCGTACTCTTCGTGTCAGTGTTGAGGTCTGGTGTAGGTGATCTGCAGAGAGCGATTTGGCTTGGCTGATCCCTGGTGCGCTTCCTGATTGTTCTAGATAGAAATAGTGCCGGAGAAATTAACGGACAATGATACCTCGAGGCCACCCCACAAGACCGAGCAGGTGAATGCTTCAGTGATGCGGGCTACTCGCGCCCCGCATGGGTAAGGAATGTAGCGTCTTCTATGTAGAATTCGTCAGTGCAAAAATTCACAAATCCATGGGCTTACTGCGGTGATTAATTGGTGTCACAGGATTGTATTCGTTCCAGCTAACCTGTGACAACAGAAAGATGCCCATGTACGGGCGGTGACACGTTTTAAATGACACACCACAACCATACAAATCAAGATCTGACGAAGGACGGCCATATCACAAGACCATATCAGCGGTGTATAATGGACGTAATACGCCCAGATTGTCATGCACACGAATAATGCCGTCTAAATTGGTGGAGAACACACCGCGGCCCAGGGTGTAGCAGCATGCCGCTGTGACAGAATATGACTGACCACAGCATAACTAAGGGACTGATGTGAAGACAAATGAATACAGACACGCCTACACGCGGTTCGCAATGTGATCTGTGAGGCGAATTTGGAACGCTACCGCAGCGTGCCTCCGATGCCGCCTTCATGGGCGTCGTACCGGACACGAGGCAGAAATGAACATGCTTCTACCACATGGCATAGCCCTTCAAGATGTGGTGAACGTTCGTTACCTCGCAACCAATACGACCATGAACTTGTCAACCTACGGGTTCTTACCATCTAAAGGCTTCGCTGTACCCATTGCCCTTGTCAGCGCTAGCTTCCCTTTCCTCATGTGTTTCTGGTTACGCCGACCTCGCCGCTTCGTTGTCTGGGTGAAGTCTCTGCGTCCCTTCCACGACGTGAAAGCGGAAGAACGGCTGCTCGAGTTGAAGAAGAAATGGGAGGAGGAGGAGAGGAAGCGCATATCACTAGAGGACAAGCTGAAGAAACTTGAGCAAGAGCAGCAAGTTTCGGCCCAAGACAAGGGCGGGCTGAAAACGGAAATTATCCGGCTTACGAACACTCTGAAAAAAGCCAGCAAAGAGGCCGATGAAATTCAGGTCAGGTTACTACAGGAGCAAAGCGAGAGAGAAAAGGTCCAGCAAGAACGCTCCAAGCTTCAAGATGCGTATCAAAAGCTGCAGCAAGATCTCAGCTCATACCAGCAGCAGCTACTGATGCGAGAGACTGAGAAGAAGGCCTTGAGGAACGAGCTTCAGGCCCTACAGACCAAGTTCAACGATCAAACCACCCTTCTTGACGACCGCACACGGGAGCTACGAGGTGCACAGGCATTCCTGAGCAAGGCCGACACGCTCTCGGGAGCGGAAGTCATCAGACTGATCGACGAACTCAACCAAGAGATCATGCAGACGGCAGCTTTCATCTCGGATTCCTTCGATTTCGCTCGCAAGCCTGAACACATAGACGAGATCAAGGAAGCCAGCGCGCGGACCAGTGAGCTGATTGGACCTGCCATGACGTCACTCCTGGGTACCGTGCAGCACGGGGAAGACCCTCTCTTGATCCAGATCGCACTGCAGGCCGCCACAGTCGAGTTTTCTCGTTGGATCATAATGACCTGGGACTTTGATGGCTTGCAGGCTGAGCAACCACTGGCGGAGATCTATAACGACGTTAGGGAGACAGGTAAGGATTGATTTGCATCTAAAGAAGTGAATGTACTTAAGCGCATGATAGAAAGCCAGGCAGTCAGCGGCCGATGGCGCGCTTTGACTCGATCTCATGCGCAGAAGGTTGCTCTGCAGGAAGCGGACGTGCACTCGACTATGGTTGCGCATATTAGCGACACCCTCGTAATCTTGATGATTGCGGCTGGCTGCACCAAGAATTACGAAGATGCATATCGCGAGTTCACCATGAAGTTCGGCGAACGCGTGTCGAACATCGTCCGCATGGCAGCAAGGCTTAACAGAGCCATGGGCGAGGAAGTCACGTCAGCAGATCTCTGGCCCACCCATGCTGCGGCCGGAGAGAGGTTCGACATGGAGTCGATGAAGGACTTCGATGAGGGGAGCGGGGCGCAATCTGGCGTGGTTTTGTGTACGACTGCGTTGGGCTTACAGAGGTCAGAGAAGGTTGGGCATGGGGAGAGCGCAGTGGTCAAAACAATAACACTGGCGAAACCCAAAGTTGCACTTGAAGCTATCGCAGATGGGATGGACAGGGAGGCGGAGGTGTCAGGAGACTAACTTACTGTCAGGACAGTGTCACCCACATATTCTATTCGTTTGACTTTTGTTCGTCATTACTGTTTGTAAAGTATTCATGATCATTCTATTTGATGATTTATTAACGCAGTGCATAACCGGTGAACCCTTCCACATACCTGCGGGACGTGCCATGGTAAATGCTCCCCGAACGGCTCGAATCCTGTATACGCTTCGCTGCTACTTACCTTCAGTCACGTCGACTCAAAAAACAGATCAAAAGCAGGTTCATTTGACAGGGTGCTTATGTAATTGACTTGTCTTTCATTGTTCAAGGAGCAGAGACAGTAGGCACG
>QFEX01005045.1:4072-17017 GCA_003316505.1 Suillus alpinus
GACTACTGACTTAGGTGGTCGAACCTTGCAATACCGTGTCCCTCCTGATCCACGTACTATACAGCAATCTGTGAATGCAGCGCAACGCAAATGTAAGCTACAGATTTGTGTTACCGTGGTGATCTTATTTATATCATAACAGCAACACCTAATCCGCCTCCGGTGGTTGCTGTACCCGGCAGCTCTCGCACTGGAGGGCCAGATGTTAGAATTCCTACATCATGGAACAGTTCATCAACAACTCCGTTTACGGGTGCCGGTGCCATTGGGTATTCATCACAACATGTTCTCTACGCTGCTGAGCGTGACCGCTGGGGCAAAATCGCATATGCTTCGTCTCTAGCAGAGACAATTTTGCTTAAAATTACTGCGGTTCATGAAGGTGCTGGAGCTCGCAAAAAAGGCGGAGTCACTATTGGAGTATGTCTACATTTGAAATATACTGTGGCTTGCTTACACTTCAGCTTAGAATATATGTGAGGGTAAGAAGGACATCGACGCTCAAATCGATGCGCCTAGGCTCGTTGAGCTAGCATTGGAGACCATTGTCCCAAAGTTACGCAAATTCAGTGGAGAATTTATCTGGCGTGTCGAGGAGTTCATCATCCGAGATGCTGCATGGGTGGATCTATCCGATCACCCGCGATCTGTCCCTTATTTCTACGATCAATGCCTGCAGCCGTCTCGCAAAGGCACCAAATCAACTTTCAAGTCTAAACAATTTGCGCTGATGGTCGTTGTCCCAGAGGTTCAATGGAACGAATATGAAAATTGGTTGGAACTTCGTGCCGAAATGGTACGCATTTTGGATGTTGTCTTGTCTGATTACCAACACTAACCATGATTTTGCGGTCTAGGAAGCGGAAGCTACCCGAACAAGCTGTACGCAGTCTAGCGAACACGCCACTGCGCACACGACTGCTCACAAAGCCGTCAGTTGCAATGTTCCCTCATCAGCAACGACTTCGCTAGCCGAGAATGAGCTTTTCTTGCCCTCGGTGACCACCGGTGACAATTCTACGACAGTCTCTACCAAGAGAACCCACCAGCGTGCTGAAAGCTCTAGCGGTCTCAGTGGTGCTTCCTCTCCACCTCGAAAGAAGAATGTACCTCCTGCAGCTCTCTGTTCACCCGATCGGGATCAACTCAAAGAAGTCTTGAAGATCGGAGGAAGTGCCAACTTAAATGTAAAGAAAGGTACATACATTCATCAATTTCTCAAATTGTGTCAGCGGCGAGCGCTTACTATTATTTTACAGTTTTTGGACTACAGAACGAAAACGTTCAATTCCACCACATCCCTACCCGTGCCATTACCGATCTCTTGCGAAACGCACAGTATCATTCGTTTTTGGTGGACACAGCCGAGTCGTCCATTGGACAGCTGACTATTGATACGTCGACGGAAGGCTTCATTGGAATTGGTGGCTTCAAGACTGCGCATGCCGGATGGCTTACACTCACAGCTTCTCCCAGGACCGGTCTCGGATCAGTCCCTCGTTATAAGGTTGTGGTCAAACGTCCATTCTATAAAGTATTTCCAACTGCCGTGAAGGCTGGACATTATAAAGTCGGCCGGTATGCACTCGCTGACGAGCTACCCAAGCTATTCAGGGAAGCCAACGTCTTATATTGGTCCAAATCTTTATTACAGCTCACGTACGACTTTATTGATCGTTCGATCGCATCTTCACCCGAACCCCCGCCATTTGTGGTCCCACGTGTTCGATTCGTGGAAGCTGGCCTTGCATTGTGCTACAGTCAGGGTGGTAGCAAGTCTGGAGCGAAGACGGGGTCAATGCGAGCTGCCTTCCTCCTCGAAGAGCTCATTGAGGGTGGTGATGATTCATTTCTCAAATTCATCCACAATATGGATGCCAATCCATTGCTCGATGAATTGGACTATGGCTACGACATGGCAGAATTTTTTGCTTTCACACAGCATGTCCAGTATGTCAAGACCGGCCAACTCGCGTTCATATCTGACTACCAGGGTACGTCTCATTGATACACAATGCTCGGCTGGAATGAAACATTGTATTCAGGGAGTACAGTACTACTCACGGATCCTCAAATCATGACCGATCCGTATGTCTTTTTATCCGTTCGGATACTCAATACCTTGACATGCTGATGTTCGGATAGGTCGGTCAGCAATGGGAGTGATATTTTCGGCGATGGAAATATCGAGGCGTCCGTCAGCAATTTTGAAACCCAGCATGCCTGCAATGAGTATTGTGAATGGCCTGGTTTTGGGCTGAAAGCATTTGTAAAGGAAGTGAATGACGAGAATGACGAGAATGACGAGAATGACGAGAATGACAAGGAAGTGAACGATGATGAAGTAGAACATTAGATTGCAGCAAAATGTACTCGTCGGACTGTATGGTACAATTTTCTTGTGTTCGAGGTGTCCGGTGTCCCAACCATGTGACTACCTCATTTGGTGCGTGTCACATCATGTAACGGAGCGCGCGCGCTCTGGAAATCGAGCAAAACAATAACGTTATTTTCACTAATTTATCAGAGAACTCCTAGTTGACGCCGATATCATTCTTCTCAACGGACTCCATCTTACCCAAACCGCACGAAAGTTACGGCGCTGCCTTACGTCGGTTCCACCTATTTTCTGACAACTAACCGTAACGAATGGTATTCTTAAAACATGCACATCACCACATGCCAGCATCAGAACTTCTTCGCTCCTCTGTATCTTGGGTTGTGAAAGTCGCAGAAACTACTCTGAGACGTGACAGCTGACGACTAGCAGGTTCAATCGTGGTGAGCAGCATTTCGGTTTTGTGCCTTCTCACTCTGTCAGTCTACGTTGTTGGCACATATATGACTACCATGGACACCGTAGAACTCACTGTGTGTTACATCGTGCTAAAGTGGCGCTCATTAAATAAGTCCCAGAGTCTTCAAAGTGACCACATCGCCCCTCTTTTACCATTAGAGCACTTACACACTCTTTTCCAACGTCTGGGTTTTTTATCGCTCCTGATTGGCATCCGTAGTTGGTATCTTGTGCGTGGCATTCTGGAATTGTTGCAGGTATCTTTCCGTCGCATTAAACATCCCCGCACCAGTATTGACTGTTTGTTCACAGAATAACAGAAACAGACCGCAAGCTCTAGCGTTATTCTGCAAACTTTTTTTTTGCCATTTCAACTTCAGATAAACGAAGCTTCCAGTTCGAACATGACGAGAGTGTATGGCGGACTTAATGCTCTTCCCATCCAGTGCCGTCTTCAACAAGAGCGCCTGGAACTCGAAGTTCGTATCATGCCTTCTATTCGTAACTTCACCCAACACTATAACGTAGTACTAGGGACGCCTCGCAAACAAATCATAATGAAGTCTTCCCCTTACTAGATGCCGCTGCAGTTTATTCACTGGCTCGCTGTCATGATATCCAATTAGGTTGCTGTGTTATCCCGTGAGGACCAAGTAGAAGCAATTGTTACAGCAAGAGAAGGAACTTGAAAAAAAAATCATACCAGCCATTGGACACGGAACCGAAATTGTAACATAGAAGGGACGCCTTCTAACTGCTCAGAACCATGATTATCGCCCGAATGTCTGACCTTGGCTTTACGATACGTGGTTCGAAGGTATAAAATCCGCGACTCTCTGACACCTGGTGGTAATTCCTTTCGATTGCAACCATGCAGCTCTCACTCGTTTTCACGACACTCCTTTCCTTTGTCGCTATCGCTGCAGCATATCCCACACCATATGGGATGAAAAGTTCTTGTAAGGGCTCACGCGTCACTCTAGTTGATGGGTGTGAAACTGATATACTATGCAGCTTTGGCTAAGCGCGAGGGGCTTGACTCTAACCTCGTTGGCTTTTTGGACACTAGGTCCCCCAACGACGTCAGTCAGCCTAGCGAGCCCAGCATCCCTGCTAGTAATAGCAAAGTTGCTTACTTGAACACTCGGGCCCCCGACGACACTAGTCACCCCAGCACTTCTAACACTTCTAACAACGACACTAGTCACACCAGTACTTCTAACACCTCTAACAACGACACTAGTCACACCAGCACTTCTAGCACTTCCAACAACGACACTAGTCACACCAGCACTTCTAGCACTTCCACCAACGACACTAGTCACACCAGCACTTCTGACAACGACACTAGTCACACCAGCAACTCTGCTAACAGCGACGTTGGCCACTTGGACACCCGGGCCCCGGGCGATGACACTAGTCACTCCAGCAACTCTGCTAACGATGATGTTAGCTACTTGAACGCTCGGGCCCCGGGCGATGACACTAGTCATTCCAGCAACTCTGCTAACGATGATATTGGCTACTTGAACGCTCGGGCCCCCGGCGATGACACTAGTCATTCCAGCAACTCTGCTAACGATGATGTTAGCTACTTGAACACTCGGGCCCCCGGCGATGACACTAGTCACACCAGCAACTCTGCTAATAGTGACGTTGACCACCTGAACACTCGTGCCCCCGACGACACTAGTCACCCCAGCAACACTTCTAACAGTTCTGAAGACGACACTAGTCATACAAGCAACACTTCTGATAGCAATGGCAATACGAGTGACGGTGATTAGTGGTTGTGAGACTGTTGGATCGCGAAGCGCGAGGAGTAACCGTGTATCCCAGAGAGGTACTGTTATTGCTATTGCTGTCCCAATAGTGACTCATTGCTTTTCACCTTTAGAATAACAGAGGCTGATGGCTCTTGAGGGATGATCCAACGTGGTCAGCATCACGATATATTCGTCGTACATATCTATTTAATATCCACAAACATTCTTGATACCCGTTTCCGCGCACGTCATCCCTTCGTTCTCCCTCTCAATGTTTCAATAATCCTCTCAGTACGATATTGTTTCCACCCAGTCTTTCGGAGAGACTGAGGTGAGCATACTTACTACCACGTCTGCATACACGTACCCGACAATACGTGGTCCCTTCGTTTCCACTGATGCGGTTGTAGTAGTTTAGTCTTTCAAACTAAGACCAAGTTCTTCCGCCAGATTTCAATAGAGACGCCCGCTGATCGCACAGCAACTATACCATGCATTGGTTGCATTGAGTGTGTACTGCATGTCTCTATTTTTATGACGCTGATATGACGCCAATTCCCACGTATATGGTGGTTGAGCTTTGTATGGGTACCGTAGTACGAGTGGTAATGGCGCGTCGAGTTCGGTCTTTCTCCGCCTAGCTTTTCACGAAAGGAAACGGACATATTTATTCCATCATTCTCATATAAAAAGTACAAAGGACACAGTATGTTAGCACCGCTGCATGAAACAGTTACAAAAGATCAGCGAGATAATACACAAGAATCAGAACAAAAATCGATAACAGTCTGCCAATCAATTCATGAGTCACCCAAACCGTTTACCGACTCCGCGGGGAGCTGAACCTTCCCCGTCGTTCCAGCTAGACTATGGACGAGCTGGTCGACCTGCGTGACAAGGCCACTAAGGCGGAGATCAAGCTCAGCAAAGCGAGATTCCACCATTGCAGCCAGATTGTCGGCTGGTGAGTCAGAGGAGAGCGGTGCCAAAGCACTTGTCTCGTCCGAGCTATCGACAGGCTCGTCTGTGGTTCCATCTGCGTCTTGAATCTTGCCTTTAATCTTGATCAGCCAGTGTTTGTGAGGGTGGTGCTCTGTGGCCACTTGGAATTCATCACGGAATGCGCAATCGCCACATAAGGCAATGGCTTCTGTGATGGTTATCAAGCTTTGTGCTCCATTAGATGCAGATGAATCTGACCTTCACAGGTAAGGCATAAATAAAAAATGCCCTTCATCTTAACGCCACATTCAGCACAAGCGTAGACATCCCCATTCGTGACCGAGGTTCCAGCTATCCCCCCGAATGCCACTTCCGAATTCCCACTTATGTTCTCATCACCTCCCCGCAAATCGACAGAGGAGGAAGTCACATCCGCTTGAGTGGCTTCTGTCGAATGCGGAAGTTCTGGTCCATCTGATGGTGTTTCGGATTCGGCTTCTTGTGCAGTCGATGATCCTTCTGGCGATACTGGGGCGGGCACACAAGTAGACAAGAAATTCCTAGCATACCACCGAACTCGCTTGTAGTGACCGGAAGGTAGCGACATGCGGAAAACAAGTAGGTTGTGTGTTGGCTTGTGGTCGCCTGGATTTTTGTAATTTGAAACCGGCAGAGATTCACAATCTGCACACAAATCATATTCATCTAGATATGTAAGATGATCATTCGTCTCGGGCGGGAGGGTTGCACTCATCACACTCACCGGACTTGCAGTCTGCACAACGGCGAAGGACATCGATGATATAAGAATGGCATCCATCGCAGAAACATCTGAACACCAGAAAATCAGACGGTTGAAATGTGGTAGATAGCGGGGGCTCACTCAAACAATCGTCCGCGCATCTGGAGTTCAGCCAATGAATCCCAGAGTTGGACATCTGAAGAAGGCAACTCTTTGGACAAGTAATCCAACCTTTCTGTGTCCTTCGGCGAAAGGCAAGGCGGGGTATCATAGAAGCTCAGCGTATTTTGGACCTTATTCATGCATGACAAACGGATGTACTCGTCCTTGGTGTCTCCAGGCTGCTGACCGGGACCAATAGCAACGAGCTTCGTAGGCCTGTCCAACACTGGATCGCCCTCCCCAAGACTGAAGGGACCAAGCTTTAATGCTGTTGAATCAATAATCTCCAACTCAGTGTCATCAACCCCGAAATTGACCCAGTATTCGGTGTCGTTTGTGGTTAGTTCTGGGCTGTACCAAAATTTGTACTATTGCGGGGTGTCAGGCCAGGAATAAACACACTACTGCTGTCTCCACGCACCAAGCCATGCGCATACCAGGTGAATCTCGCTGTTGGATCGGCACCCTGCTGACGAAATGATTCTGCGATGGTAGAAGGAAACAGTTCATCATCGCACGGCCTAGAAGCTCACCTGCCAGTTGCTCCACGCGCAGAGACACCGCTCCCAGTATATTTTCTATGGTTTGAGTTGCATATTCAAGCTCTCTATCCACCAGAATTACCGTGCTGGCGAGCTTCACGATCTGTAAATGCCTCCTGATGACGAGGTAAAGTACAGGCAGCAAGAACTGAACAAGCATTCATATGAGCATTTAGCGCAAGCACTGAGTGAATAACTCACATTTTCGATGCGACCAGATCCGAAAAGTTTAATGGAATCTGCGGAGTCGATTTCATACTTCACAATGTTAAGTTTACCCGCCAATGTCTCCTCCTGAGCCTCGCGACGCCGAGTAGCCAATTGCGCGAGATCCAAGTCAGAATCCTCTGATCCAAGCTCTCCGATAGAACGCACGAGCCGCTTGATGTCTGTCTATTGTGTGAATGCCCCCGTTCAAGGATGAGCAGAGAGACAAACCATCGATAATATATGAATTCAAGTACATGGCGATACACCTCCTGTTTTCGGGAAGCACATCTGTTTGCGCATCAACCATGCTGTTCAAGACCTGTTCAATTCGTCGGTGGTAATATTGGCTATCCACTCTCCAACCTAAGCTGATGTCAATATTGTATGCTCGAACTGACAATACTAATCTTCACCTGCAGCCGAGTACGCGAGTGCCTGTGGCAGACTCCAGCCCGAAGGCATCGCGGAAGTAAATGCATTGACCTCTCTGACGCTAACCAAGCCATTTGCATCGCTGTCGAAGCCTTCGGATAAACTTGGAACATAGAAAACAGTCATGTATTTCAAGAACCACTTGTCTGCAGGGTCAACTGCGGGAAGTCGGTGGTATTCAGGATCGCCTGCTGGAAGCTCGTCGTCTTCTCCTTCCGAATCGGAGGTGACAGAGACAGTAGGGGTTGGGGATGGGACACGCAACACCAAAGATGAAACATCAGATGTCGCTTGTGGGTATGGAGCATCATGACGGAGGCGGGAGAAATGGTTCATGTAATAGTCATGGAGTTCTGCAATGAAGTATAGCGTCTTGACACTTGTTGTCCATTTCTGGGTGAAGATAAGTATACACTTCGGTCAAGCCTGCACAAAGACGTACCATCTCTTTCCAGATATATCGGAGGTGCTGGTGAAATCAAACGAGTCAGTAGTCATGTATGAGATTGGGTTTACAAAACCTTACTGGATCCTTGACCCGTCGAAAACTGCTGTTGAAGGCCCACATGATGCGTGTCTCGGAATCTTTGATAGCATCTTTGATGTCCGATGTCTGCGTGTCAAGCTTGAACATGAAGAGCGCACGATTCTCGTCGAGTAAGCTGCCAAAAGAAGCGCGCAGTTCGTGGAGCAGCGAGGCATCAAGGGTCGAAGCGGCCTTGGAAGTAGGCTTGTTGAAATCTTTGGAGGGAGCATCGACATGCCCTTTATTCTGTGGACGCGCTTCTTGTTGTTCGGCGATCTTCAGTAGCTCTAGTAATTTGTCATCGCTTTCAAGACATTTATCTCTTCCGTCACGCTTTTGTACTTCTTTCTCAAATCTTGCTTCACGTTCGCTTTGCATGTTCATGAGCTTATCAAGCTTATCGATCGCAATGTCGACTCTCAACATCGTCCTGATATTTAGGGCGAGTTTGAGGTCCTCCGTACGCTGGGTAAAGCTCTTGCAAATTTTGAGGAACTCGCTTGCCCAATGGGGTGATCTGAAGAACTTCACTGGGAACGGGGTTCTCAATATGAAATGCCCAAGAATCTGAGGAAAACAAACCAATGAATTTTGACTTGTAGAATTTGTCGATGGCATTTCCGCAATCTTCGATATCTTTCCTGATGCCATCCAAGACACGATCCAGTCGCCCCCGAATTTCACCATGAGGTCCCACGACGGCAGGGTCTCTAGTGTCCTTAAGTCTATAACGAATTGAATCAGCGCAAGTCGTTCGGAATTGGCATCCGCTGACGAACTGGAGGAGCATGATCATCATATCAGATGCCTGACCTAACACCAACCCAACTTTACGATCGTTCTCTCTTCGCTTTAGTTCAAGGGTCACGACACCCTTGAAAGCGAGTATAGCCACTGCAAGTTATCGATTGGCTGAGGTAGAAATATCGACAAGTTGGAAACCCACCACCAACAAACGGGTGGATCTGTTGCAGAGAATCCAGGGCATCCATCACCTTCTTTGCCTCTCCAAGAAAGTCACCCATACCCTTCTTTGAGAGGTCCGCGACCATCACATCAGATACTGAATTGATGACTGTGGCATTCTGAGTGTAGAAATCGTGCGCTGATCCAACTTGTTGAGTTGTCTGGGCAACAAAGTCCACTAGCAAGGGTATAGTAATCTGAACACAACAAGTGACTGGGAAGGAGTGACAACGGCGAACCTGCCCCGTCCCATCCGTTGAACCCTGTAGCCGATGTCGGGTTCAAATGCGATGTGGCATCATCCAATGCCTTCTGTGTTCGTTCAATCGTAAGGTCGGATATGACTTGCTCATGCTGATTCATGGAGACTGTGCGGCAGGGAAAGAGCTTGTTGAGCAAGAAGGGATATGTATGTCAAAAGTGAACGATTAATGAACAAGCTTGCGAGTCGATTTATATCGGTAGGAATTGACACCTGTCAGCGCTGGACCGTGTGCTCCATCATACATAGGTCCTGTCCTGAGATGTCAATGGGCGGCTGGACCAGGATATCAGATACACACCCTTGCATATAATCACTACCTACTGGTCATCTGCGTATGACGGCGAGTGGTATGCACATATGACGGTGAGCAGAAGGACTGCGTCAGTACTGGAGAGGCTAAGAAGATACTACCGGTTCCAAGTGGTCACCAGACGGTGCCTAGGACGGCGCCTAGGTTTGTCTCGCGTCAGGAGTGCCAGTGGTGGAATTAATGGGCTGTACCTCAGCCACACTCCTCGTCACTGTGGGCGAAAGCAGTTGGTCAATTGAGCGAAGGAAGGAACTTTTAAATTTCCGCTCATTCCACAGACGCAGCATTAGATCCATATTACCAGCGGACCTGGCAAACAGAAGTTGACGAGATCACCAGTGAATCTGATCGGGCGCTAACGCTGGCGGCTAGTTGTAAACTGACCTTCAGCCAGGTACATATTCAAAGCTGTATCAATAGAATTTGCAGGGTCACAAACGAGCGGCAGGCACATCAAACGCCCCATCCCCCAGAAAGCGGATAAGGTGTGATTGGTGGCCTGAAACCTGTGTGCTGATCGGAGGTAGAGAAGGAAGGACTCAATGTCATTTTTCTATAAATGACTCATTATCTTTCTTGTATATGGTCCGAGTAAAGGAGCCCTATATCGTCTGACCAGAAGTGACCAGATCGGAGGCGGAAAGTGAAATGGACCCTAGATGAAGAAAATGAATGGCAAATCTTTGTGAAATCAACTTGTCAATTGCACGGTTCAACCCGCTCAGGCTTCAGAGTCAAGACCCACTAGCGCATGATGTATGATAGGTTCGTTTGTTCAGGTTCTGGGTCGATATGAGAAGGTAAAGCAAATGACGAGAGTGGCATAAGTGACCTAGCTAGTAGCCTCCTAGTAGCAGCACACGATAAGAGCGGAAGTCCGAATTCCTTTTAATCCATTTGCTCCACTCCCCAATAGCATATGTGACATGGCAGGATCCTCCATGGACCATGTTATCATCATTCACCTGGCTGTGGCAAGTCAATGATTGTCTGTTGCTCCTCAGCCCATATATCAAAAATGGTTTGACTGAGCCTGAGGTTGAACACGGTCGAATGTTCCACGTTGCCTGGCGCGTTTCTCGTCCCCTCGCTTCATCGGCGACGAGCTCGTTTCCAAGTCCGTCATATATAAGGCGATGCCTTGCACGACAACAAGTCCTGCTCGATGGATAGGTGAAAGAAATCTCTGAAAGATGCAAGCCTCCCCAGGCTCTCATAGGCGCTCATCCAGCCTAGTAATGGTAGATTGAAGATTTGCCACCATCGTTGGGACATGTTTGTTATTGTTTGCAGATATTAATAGTTAGTTCTCGTTTTCTTAAGGCGTAATAATATCCACTGACACTAGTACTGCACAGGGTATGCCAAGAGACATGACTGGAGTTCAACGGAGCAGAGTGACATCTACTGATTCGGGCTGAATAGCCTGCAGTATCCAACTGTCATAGGTATGTATCATATTGATCAAGGTATCTCCCGCTTACCATATTGCAACTTTACAATATCAAGAATAACATTCGTGTCCTAACTTCTGGACCATATTGTCTTCGAGAGGCGTAGAAGCCCAGGTACACTCAAGAACTGTTTGTTACCAATGTACAGCGGCATTTTGTTCCACTATATCAGTCACCTTGTATTGTACTTCCTGATTGTCCGATCATCGACGAAACTTAGGAGTGAGACTTCACTCGAGTCAGTACGTACATCAGCCAGTGCACGCTCACAATACGCTCATAGACAAGGATGCTTCCTCTAGTTGTGATATATAAATGCATTGGGGAAGAGATTGTCTTATTGCACTGCTCTGTCTCCTGAACGCCACGGCATTGCAGAACGATCCTGTGTGCAGTGCTTGATTACTAGCATATCGCTATGTCGTTGCTCCAGAAGATGAAGATGTTTTGCATGTGAGAACACGATTGCCTGCAGTTCAAATGGGGGGTCTCTCCCAGTTTTGTACATGTCCACACGACGAAGGAAAGCCAACAGACATATTTTACATGTACGAAGGACATATACAAGGTCACTGAGTCACTATGCAAGAATCAAATACAGCAGTCTGCCAATTTATGAGCTAATCACACCGTGGTTCGTGACGGATTCAGAGGGAAGCCGTGCTTTCCCTATCAACGCAGCTAGACTATGCACGAGCTGGTCATTCTGCGTGACAAGCGCACTAAGGCGGAGATCCTGTTCCACGAAGCGAGATTCCACCATCGCAATCAGCTTGTCGACTCGTAATGAAAGCGAAGTCGTCTCGTCTATGTTATCGACAGGTTTGTCTGACGTTCCGACGACTGCATCTTGAACTCGGTCTTTAATCTTGACCAGCCAGTGTTTGTAAGGGTGGTGCTCTGTGACCACGTTGAAAACATCACGAAAGGCGCAATCGCCACATAGGGCAATGGTGGTATGGAGTTCTGTGATGATAGTCAAGCTTCGTGCTCATTTAGACGTTTAGAAATCTGACCTCCGCAGGTAAGGCACACATAAAAAATGCCCTTCATCTTAACACCACATTCAGCACAAACGTAGGAATCCCCAATCACGACCGAGGTTCCAGCTATCCCCCCAAATGCCACGCCCGAGTTCCCACTTGTGTTCTCGTCACGTTCCCGCGAATCCACAGAGGCGTAAGCCACGTCCGCTTGAGTGCCTTCTGTCGGATGCGGAAGTTCTGTTCCATCTGATCGTGTTTGCGATTCGTCTTCTCGCACAGTCAATGACGCTTCTGACGGTGCTGCAGCGGGCATACAAGTGGATAAGAAATTCCTGGCATACCACCGGACTCGGTTGTAGCGACCGTAAGGTAGCGACATGCGGAAAACAAGCATGTTGTGCGTCGGCTTGTGGTCGGACGGGTATTTGTGACCTGAGACCGGCTGAGATTCGCAATCTGCACACACATCATAGTCATCTGTGTAAGAAGATTAGTCGTCTCGCACGGAAGGGATGTCTCCGTCACACTCACTAGATTCGCAGTCTATACAACGGTGAAGGACACCACTGACAAGGTAATGACATGCATCACACTGACACCTGAACACCAGAAAAGCATATGTTTGAAAAATGATAGATAGACAGGAGCCGGGCTTACTCAAACAATTGCCTGCGGATCTGGAGTTCAGCTAATGCATTCCAACGGTGGACATCCGAGTCAGGCAGCTCTTCGGACAGTGATTTGAACCTTCGTTGTTCCTCGGACGATAGGTAAGGTGGGATTTCAAAAGGGTAGTTTCCCTGATTGTGGAGCTTGTTCATGCACCACAAAAGAATGTACTCGTC
>QFEX01005080.1:0-19784 GCA_003316505.1 Suillus alpinus
GAACTGTGCCCAACCATTCCTTGTACTATTGCACCAACATGGGGTGTATGTGGAGATGCTGAAAAAAGGTGAACCAAAGGTGACGGAGGGACGCATGGACCCAGAAGATTTACAGCTGTATTGGAGCGTAGCTGCGTACCTGAGAGACGTCATACTCGCATTCATGGAAGAGTGGCAGGGTGAAGGATTCAAGGCACAATTTCGTTCGGCCCGCTTGGAGTTCCATATGGCAATGGTACTGACGGGCGGGACTTTCAACGATCACAATATGCGCAAGGTACAAAAAAAGTTCAACGTCACATGGAATAATTTTCTTGAGCGGGTGGAGGTGACGGATGTCATGAAGCGTGAGCAGAGTGCCTGTAGTCCGTCCATCACCGTACTCATCGTCCGTTACACAAGTCAATAGCAAGGAGAACGCGTATCATGAATTGGTGTGTGGAAAGGACGAGAACATGTGTGGTTTGGACGATTATCCCAGTATCAAACACGGAAAGGGGTCCTCGCGGATGATAGAGAGATTTATCAAGGACAGGGAGGCAGCGTGGGCAGCTAAGAACAAGGTTGTTCAGCCTGAAGCTACAGAAAAACAGGGACAGACGGCGAAGGGAAAGCAGGCCGCTCGCAACGAATCGACGGTGAGTGTCTCAAAATGTCACAACCAACGTTCTGATCAAGGCAATCAACGTTGGATCGAATAGGTACCTGCAGAGAGGACGAAGGGTAAGGAGGTTGTCCGTAACACGCGCGGAGTAAGTAGCCATTGGGATCTCGCATCTACGTTGCTAAATAATCTCGAAGGATAAGAAACTGGAAACAAAGAAGGCTGAAAACACGAAAGACAATCAACAGGGCGTCCAGGACGCATCGGCGGTGAGTGGCTCCATGACGTACAGGATGACGACGCTGATCACGCAGTACTTGCAGGATGGAGGCAGAATTTTCCAGGAGCATGTGTCCGTCAGGGGGGCGGAGGCTCAGAAGGGAAAGGAGGACGGAAACATCGAAGCCCACGAGGCGTTGAAGAAACTGGACGCGTTAGTCATATCATCAAGCGATGAGGCGTCCAGTGACGATACAGAGGTCTCGACTGAAGAGGTCGTGTTATCGCGTGCTCGAACGAAATACACGAACTCAAGGTCGGAAGGAGCAGCCGTGGTCAAAGGTCTACCAATAGAAGAAAAGATACTGCTGCTTCCAGTATCGCGATCTCGGAAAAAGGGGCCGCTCAGCAAGGTTGGGGAGATGACCTTCCAGATGGGAGCGTCAAAAAATGACAACACGATGAATGGCCCTGAAGCGAACACTGTGAGCTTTGGTACTAAATATGTGATGCTGAATATGTAAGAAAACGTTGCAGAATGTTTCCAAGATGTCCATACCAACTTCTGATGACCTGATGTTTCGAGCCATCACAGAAGGACAAGGACAAGATATCTGCCGAAATCTACTCGGCTGGATGGTACAACGATTTCGCACACTCGTTGGCGTTCCGCTCGATGAGCCCCTCAACGGACAACTCATCCCACAGTCACCGGATGAGTACGAAAACCTGACAGAGCATGATTACTTGGAGGCACTCGGGATCGAAAGACTGTACGCTGCGTTGGTCAACGCAAAGGACAGCCCTGGACACCTGATTCATCTTGCACACGCATTGGGGAGGGCCGCCAAAGAGACCAACATTTTGTCTTATTCTAAGCCAGACACACCAGCCTTGGACCCCCTACCCCCGACGAGATTGCCGCGTCCGGACGACCACGACCACGACGATGATGAATCCATGTCTGACAATGGTGGGACCGAGGGCGAGACTACTGAGAGTCAAGGATCAGAATCTCGCACGGACGAGATGCTCGTCGATGGACAAATGATCGGCAGTGATGGGGGATCTGATGGACAGAATGATACGTACATGGATGTTTCCAACGTCTCCGCTGATGAAACGGACGGGGCATCGGTGAAGAGTGGAGAAAGTCCCGATGATAGCGACGATTCGACAGAGGGATCGGACGGAGAAGTCAAAAGGAAGCGAACAGATTCAATGGCTCTGTCTCCCCCAGTGGTATGAGTATATTCTCTCAACGATGCAAACATCCATATCACTAACCTATAATACAAGTCTCAGGGTGGTAGAGGCAAAAGAAAGCGTCCAAAGACTTTGTCCTCGACGTCGGTCGAGTCAGCCACAGGAATCTCACATGTGTCGACTGTTGCTCCAGGGACATCTATTTTCGGGGTATGGTCCATGCCTATTGACCTTACCGATGAAGGGCCTCCTACGATCGGAGATGGCTCAGGGAGCCACCACTAATGACACTGCGACGTTAACACTGCCTGATGAGACCCAGGTACGACCATTGCATAGTATCATGAATCCTAATATCATATCGATCAGGCTGGGCTGAAGAAGTTCCAATCGTGAATGTTGTGCATTTCTCAGAGAAATTTACGGACCAAGGATGGCATGGACTGGACGTGTATGTTTGTAATTTCAATCAGTTGTACTAGCCTACTGGTAGAATTTGAGATGTTGGTCGTTGGAACTCTCTGTCTAATGTATGGAGCCGAACTTCAGCGTATATCGGCTGCAGAGCACATGGGATTATTTGCGTCCGGATTAACGCGTCAATTCAGGGACGTAGTAAGCCAAATAACCATATCTCGGTAGTTACTTAGATTTTGTACGGACTAATAATTGTGACACATGCCTGTGCGTCACGTCCCTCGACATTGAGCGCGATAGGATCAATATCTAGACAAGCGCAAGTTCAGGGATTCCGTTTATGTGTTCTGTTTGATCTAGTAGGCCGCCGCAGCCAGAAAAGAGCATTTGACTTCCACGTAAGGCATTGGCTGGTATCGAACGGCGTCGCTTCGTCTGGAACCCAATGAGATCGGGGGACGCATGGGGGGGATTCTGACGAGTGTCGCATTTAAACCATGTGGGCCCTGTGTGAAATCAGGCAAAATGGTCATGATTTGAGCAGCTACGTAAACGAATTGTATGGAAAGGAGAGGTATGGCTCTGTAGTTAACGAGTGAAATCGACAGAGTAACGGTAGAAAACTTCAGGACGAAACTGAGATGGAGGCACATGGACAAAGGAAGGTATGAAGTAGATTCAAGCAAGGAAATGCGGTAGAAGTCCCAGAGCGAGCAATATGGAGGACGCATTGCAGGAAGCCTTAGGTTCAGTGCCAACTGTAAACAATGATGGGAAGCGTAGTCCTGTCATCTGATAAGGAACTAATCGCAGTGACTTCTGTCCGAATCAGAGGTGAGGATGGTGAGACTTTTAAGCTTGACGGCAAAAACGCACCTTCTGGATGACTACGCAGAGCTCGCTTGTTTTTGTGATGTGTCGCCTCCGTGGACTCTTGCGTTGAGAGGACTGGATGCACTGGAGCTGCGATAATTTGTTGGTGATGTGTACCAAGGCAAAGTCTCCGAATTTTTTGTCCCGGCCATCCACAGGCGCGCTGTACCATCGAAAGGCGTGCAACCGCGATGGGGACGTAAATGATTTGTGGATATTTGAAGTGCCGCTCTCGTCTCAATGTAAACGCGACATGAGTGTGGGTACGCTTGACGATGGATGCGATTTTGCAGTGGAATGTGTACGAAATGTTGCGTTCGCATGGTGAAGATGAGCTACACGCTGAGGATGATCTGCATGGTGAATACAAGCAGCACAGTGACGACAACCTGTAGACCTGAACGTTGTCTCCAGGACCTATTTTACCGTCATGAGATCGATGGAAGAAACAATCGAACATAAAGCTGCTGCCACACGAAGCCTGAGATGGGGGTTTCAAAATCTGATATGCGGAAATAATGCTTTGTGATGACATGGATGGGAAGGGACAGTATTGGCAAGTGTGGACAGAGATAGGTCAGGACGGCGGCGGCGTCAAGATTCGACAGAAAAAATAATAGTGATGTACAGGCAGTTCAAAAAACGGAAACAGGGCTCATCAGAAAGACCAATATGTGGTAACACCGATCTCCGAAGTAGAAGATCTGAACTAACCATGCGAAATTACACCTAGCCCATTTCAGGCAGCATGAAAATGGGTCGACATGCGGTAGGAAGCCAGCCGAGTCACGGTGGAATAATGGCAATAATGCGTACAAAAAGTGTTGAGATTAACGGCACCTGGCAGCAAATTCATGGGGACGGCTGCGGCTAGTTTGAGCGCCGGGTGGGGTTCAGCTAGGCACAGATTCCATCAACAGTATTTCATAATAGACGCATGGAACACATGCCCTGTCATTAAATAGCACTATTCCATCGTATAGCGTCCCTTGAAGCGTATGAAATCTTGATTCAAACAAACAATTGGTTTGACTAATAATGAACAGAACACAACAATAATATTCTCGTACGTGCATTGCACGGATTGACGCCTATGCAACGGATCTGGCGAGAAGATATCTTATTTCGCTCTCCGATGCGAATTATATGTTCGGGCCGTCAAGGATATGCTTCCAGCTCCATCGGGATCAACGAAAATCATCTTCAATTTGAACACAAATCATAATTTTTTCGAGAATGTGAGCGACGAAGGCAGACAAATCTCCTTGGTGCGTTTTGCGTCCGAGCACTTGGAAAACCAATTCCATCCGCATCCCTCGCATGTGGGACATTGGAAGAAGAGAACAGAATGTCATTAGGCCTTTCAATGGCGTACATACGACTCTGGAATACATATGAAATGTTCCCAAATACAGCCACCTAATACCCGAGAAACACAGACGGAGAATATGGTAGGATGCAGCATAAATCTTCTATGAGGCTCCGCATATTGCAGGGGCACTGTGAGGGACAATACTGAGGATCACCAAAGTGGTACTGAAGAGAATGATTTCGCACCCTCCAGACACTTCCATCTCCTCCAGCGTCGCTGTCTCGGGATACCCGCTCATCGTGGGCGGTCGAGGGAACAACATATTTGGGACAGATAGTGAATGGCGGCTGATGGTGGGACCTGCTGGCATCGAGGAAACCCAATAACAACTCCCTAGATACAACGGAGCCTGGAAAAGAGTGAAACATTAGTTGGCAGGTAGATGGTCTGCCAGCTTCCAGATCGACGATACCAGTGGAATTGATCCGGACTCCAAATGCAATGCGCGTGGTGCTCCAGCCGGAGACGCAGGCGATAGTGCCTCAAAAGGCTGGCGGGGAAAAAGGAACCAATGATGACGAACATGAATTCTATCGCCTATACCGAGCGTGGAATATCCAGTGGAGTGGATGGTGAAATGGATTGGTGGTGTAAGGGAAGAGGGACGCTCCCACCAAACGAAGATTTTGATATGGCAGGAAGTAGCATGCTCGATGGACACCTGGCAGGTCGCGATAATGACACTGTATTATCCGTGCACACAGATGGCATATTGACTGCCAGCGACCTGACGATTCCTCATGCGGGTATACCTGTCAAGCACTTTAAAAAAGAAAGTCGACTTCAATATACAAATGTAACAAGGCAGGATCAGAAGCTCACCGTGTGATGATACACGCTGACTGAATTGACACCCGTCCTATCTGTACCATCGACTGAGACGTGAAAAATGTAATAGGATATAGCGAGGGTATGAAAGTAAATTCTTGAGCAGGCCTGGACGTGTAGAGGCAGGTTAGACGTAAATAACAAGGTACCCGTTAGGTAGATATTGTCGCAATATGAAACTCGTGCTGAATCATGTACATCGGTTCCAACGAGGATCAACTTTACTCATATTTGGGCCCCGACCCGGTGGAAAATCAGCGTATAATTTGTCTTCAATTCATGCGCATCGCTATTGTCATGTGGTAGGACCGTAGGCGTCAGGACTTTGCACTCCATGAATCTCTCTGTCAACTGTTGTAAACGCCTTTGGCAGATATGTGATATTTGATATTTCACAAACCACCCAAGCGTCTTATGAAATCGCTAGGCATGCATTGCCGTATAGTTCGTCAGCTTCATTGCTTCGTTCATCAACCAGAAGTGTCACCCTCAATTCTGCGGGTATCCATGTGCTTTAGCCCTTGTTTCGTGGGATTTCAATCGTAGCGCGGTGGTTGAATTTCCCGAAGTCCTACTTGGCGTCATACCATATCGCTTCAGTCAAGCGTTGCTATTTATTCCCGCTGTATACAGGCAATAATGTAGCCACAATGCACAGCAGACAGGTAGAATGCGGTGATAATCACGGCCACTTCGCTGCCTAACCACTGGACATTTTGGTGATCACGCACACTACCACTTAACGTTTCCTCGCCTTATTGTTGCTCCGACCTGTCAAAAGACCACGCCGTCCATGGCCATTCTCAAGTCCCGGTGACCTGTACGTTCCATATGTTTTTCTTCAAAAGGCTAATGCGACAATTATTCCTGTCCATAGTCGCGCGACCCGATCCAGCACACTTCAATTTAATGTTTCATCGCCTGGTCTTTATTGCGACTGGTCAGCAGACCACACCGTCCATGGTAGCCCATACCTTCGATATTTTTTTCTTCCAAAGGCTAACGCGACCAACATTACTGTTCATAGAGGAACCATTCGCGCGACTTGCCTATGACGCCTTAAGCGACACTGAGTCACTCACAAATACTCTGGACGGTAATCATTTACATCATCTCAAATATTAATTCACCGGACAGACCGCTTTAACAGGTGTGTGTACATCTATGTGCATGTTGGAACTTGCAGAGCCTGATGGTCGACACCGACGATGCAGGTTTCATACGCCCATCCAGGGGATGTTCGGGGGACACGTGCGGGCATTGTTCGGTTAGTTTGTCTCATTCCTTCTGACGTACTGTGAAGCTCCTTTAATGCATGAACGACTGACATTTAGCGCATCGCCTTTTGCACGTTGTTTAACTCGAATTGCAATGTTGTGAAGGATTGGACGCGCGGGGCTTCGATTTTAGTTGGACATTGGAGCCATTCTCAATTGTCATTCTATATATCGTCGCACAATCAAGCTAAAATGCCTGCAAATTCATGGACACCCAAATTTTCATCCTAGTTCTGAAGTGTTATGTTTGCATTGTGTACAACGTTTGAGGCGCACGTAAATATCGATTCCCAGTGAACATCGACAACTTAGAGGCAGATATGTCACAATAGACAGTCTGGCGTGCTGGCATTTTCTACCGTGGCAAATATTCTTTGCGTTTTGGACAAAATCTGAGTGTTGCCATCTCAAATGTCTTATATGTCTATGTTCCTCAATTTTGACTTGAACGGTTGGTGATACCTACCTACCTCATCATTTTATATTTTAACTGGTTTACACAACCCCGATCGTATGACTCAATGGCTGGACTGTGGTGTTCCAAATGTAGGTCCATAAAATGTCACATGTCACATGTCACGTGTTCCATCAACCATGTGTTACATGTCCATAACTCATCCTTATCCATCATTCATCCATCACGACCAGGCATCCACAGTTCTTTTCATTCGCCGATGCCTGTAATAACACGGTCTATGACAATGAAAGTTCGCAAGGACAGGATGAGGCTGGCGCGTAATGTTCCAAAAAAACAAGTGAGTGACATGTGTTGCCATGAAAACGACTAAGATCGCGCTAGAATGCAGACATGAAGACGCGGAGCGCAGAAAACCAGGGTCCTCGCAGGATTTACGCAAAGCATCTCCCAGAAACTGCGATCTGTCGTGCAACAAGGAGCGGTAAATACTGCAATGTACCCATGGAACGCTCAGTCAGTCGGATGCGCATGGTTAGTATGTTTCAGTGCTGACGTCTGCCAGCGGGAGGTCATTTGCCCGAGCACCACGGCGGTGGAGGAGTCTTCCGCTCCTCTGATCATGAAGGAAGCGTCATTGGAGTTGAAGGTCGAGGATGATAAAGCTCGAAACGTGATGATGAGCTTCCAGGATAGTGGTCTGGATGACGCTGACACGAGTAAGGATGAAGATGTGGATTCTAGCGCCATCATGCAGGAGCTCAATCTGCGTGGGTCTTCGTCTCCTTCCATTGTGAGTGGCAGGGACTACGTCATAGATTCCACTGATCCATCGCAGGCTGCGTACATCGACACCAGTAATATAAGTGCACAGGGAAGCTCGGGGCCCACCACGGTCAAGGAGGAGTCAAGGGAGATGGAAAATTTCTATCTCTCCCACCTCATGGGGGTTCTGGCCCATAAATTACGCAAATAATACACATAGTATGCCATTGTGGAGATAATACGTTACAGATGATCGTTGTCCATATACCTATGTACATTGTAAATGGGCGTCCGAAACACGATAGTACAATAGCAGCAGATTATTACTGCAAGTCTGATCTGACATGATTGCGATATGAAAATAGCACTATAGGAGGATTTCGGACACGCCTGTGTCAGTCCGGTACAACGGGATGGACGTCCTGCCTGTGAGCACTTCGTACTGTCTCAGAACGCGGGACGAACAGATGAAATAACGTCAGACTCACGTCTAGGCCATTACTAGTCCTCCTGAATCAATCAAAGGCTTTCGGCGTGGCTTTCTCTACCTGGCCGCAGAACCAAAGAAATACCTCCAGAAGATTGTTGTACTTGCCTTCCTCCGAGGCCTCCTGGACTATCCAAGTCAAGAAGTCGTCGTAGCTTTTCAATGATATTCCTGGACAGAGCTCCTTTATCATTAAATTCCGGAAGCCATCTCTGTGCCACATGTAGAAGACCGCGCTGAAAATGAAGCCGACGAAGCGACACTTCTCCCCTTTCTTGTACGAAAAGCCAGCGTGGCACGCTGGTTCCTCCCCGTTTCCGTTTCGCGATTGGGGCAAGCCGCATTGAAAGCAATAGCTAAAGCGTTCGAACGTGAACTTGAATCTGAACGCCTTGAACAGATGCGTCGGAATGCCCGCCTCCGCATCGCAACTGTGGTAGGAGTCCGCGATGATCTTACCGCATCTCCCAAAGTGTGCTGGACACTTGTCTCTCAAGACACGCATGTACCTGTCCAGGCGGGAGGTGCGTTCCAGACGACTGCGAAGGGCTTCGTTGACACGAGTCGCTCTTCCTGCAAACGTGGTGGGAAGCGATGATGAAAGCGGCAGTTGCACCCATGGAGAGCTGCTCGAAGATGGCTGCGATTTTGTCTGTAGAACTCCGTCAGTGTGGTCACACAGCATCAGGACACGGCCGTACCGCGTATGACCCGCTCCCTGATCCAGCGCTCTGTTAACGGTCCGGCATAAGATTCAGGACGCTATCGCACGTAGGAAGCGCTCACCGGTCCGTGGACGACCTCCATGGCATCAAGCATCATCGTCTCAAATTCCGTGGGCTCTGGTCCGCACTGATCGAACAGAGCATCGCTGGACTGTGTGAGCGGCTGGGAGGGTGTAGTGGCCTGTGTCTCAAACGTGTCAACGCAGGGCTTGGTCAGGAGCGAAATGACAACACTGACGCTGCTGGCTGGTTCAAGTGATGCGGCCACTGGGAGAGAGACCGCAGGCGTATCATTCGGAGCGTGGGCGGGTCCTTGAAGTGCGGAGGCGCGGGTGAAAGTGAATACTGGCGTCCGTGCTCGTGCTAGCGCATCTATCGACCTCAAAGGGTCTTCGATGGCTTTCATGGCAAGTCGTTGCATGACGCTGTCTGGATCGCAGATGTCGCAAGGGACGCAGGAACTGTCCTCGGTGCATTGGATCGCGAGGTTATCGCCATCCATGCACTGCATGTTAATCAAGCGCCTGCATCTGCTTCCGTGCACGACCTCATTCAATTCCCCTACGCATTGATCTGTAGAGGGGCCCCTGAACGACGGCCCATTATCGTCAGTGAGGAAGAACGCGTGCGACTCCCTCCCGTCCCGGCCCGCGCGACCCAGCATCTGGTTGTTGATGATAAGCCCGAACGACGGCTTGAAGATCACCACGTATCGAACGCTCGGCCTGTCCATACCCTGTGCGAAGGCTGTAGTACATACCATGACCTTTGATTCGCCTTCATCCCAACGATTTAGGTTGCTGGTCTTGTTGTTTCCTGTCTCCCACAGATTGCTGTGATATGCAGCGCAGTTAGCCTGCAGAGCGAATGCTTCTACATCAGCCTGCGTGCTGCAAAACACCAGCATGCGCTCCTCCTCAGCCAGACGTTGCGATAGAGCGGCGACGAGATGTCCCAGGGACTGCCTTGCTGCGATGGGCTGGATACGCACGACATGCATTCCGATCTCCGGACGGTTCGTGGATGACCGGACTTCGGTGATTTGTTGCCGCTTCAGTCCGAACGGTTTGATGAAGCTTGCGATACGGGCGGGTGGTCCAGTCCCTGTCAGCAGCAGGATCTTGATGCACATCGAGCTGAATTGCCGCGCAAGACCTTTCCATCGCACAACGCGCTCTGGATGACAGTTCAGGATATCTTGAAACTCGTCCACGAAGACCCTGCTGAACATCCTCCCCAGAGGAGAGAGAAGGAAGCTATCGACGTTCCGTCAGCCGCTTCCAGATGGTATAGGATTCTTCTTACCTGGAAAACATTTGGGAGGAGCAATGTTCGACCTGCACGAACAGAATCTGAACGTCGTCCGGCACCGTCTTGGAAACGCAGTAGTTGTGGCAACGCAGTCCAGTCGCGGCTGTATTGCTGTACTGCTGATCGAGCAAGGCGACGAACGGGCACACGACGATAGATCTGGCGTCCTCGTCCATCACTGAGGGCACAATCCAGGACATGCTTTTTCCACCTCCTGTCTTCATGATGATGACGATGTCAGTATCTTCAGTGATGATGGCGATAAGCGCGTTCATCTGCGCAGCGCTCTTTTCTCTCGCGGAGCCATCCTTCATGATGATTTTGATCGCGCTTCTAATCTCCTCCCTGATGGCTCGAACGGCACGTGGGGGCGAAGATGGTTTACTGCCATCGGAGACTATGAAATTCGACATGCTGTCTTCGCTAGCTCGGCCGACCACGTCCATGGGCACTTGTTTGACCGAGGTACGGAACCCACGAAGATGTGTGATGGGCGGGTTCTCGTCGTTTGGGCTCGACAGGCTGATAACATCCATGGGCTCCTTCTTCTGACCCGAGGTGCTGTGCCGAAGCAGACTATTCAGTGGCAGATTTTCGTCGAGACCTGACAGGTCTGACTCGCTCGAGAGGCTCATGATCTCCATGGGCGACTTCGTCCCCGCCACAACATTCCTACGAAGACGTTTTGGACGCCTGAACGTTTCATCGTCGTCTTCGGCCTCACTCACATGCTGCAGTAGATGCTTGAGGGTCCGGTGCGCAGTGTGTGCAATTGGAGCTGCGGTGGATTGGGATGTGATGGACGACCCGTGCTGGGCGATGCTGTCCCCTGCTTCATCATGTTTTGAAGCATTTGCAACGGCTGGAGATGGTCGACCTCGCCCAGGCCCGTAGGCCCTGTTCTTTCCCTTGAGATCGGCGATAGCCCTGCCTCTATTTGCGGATGCATCGACCTGGACGTTGGACGGCGTATGCCTGCCACGATCATCGGCCCTCCTCTTCGCACGGTGTATTGCGATGGGCGATATGCTAGACGACTTGTGATGGACCACACCATCATCCCGGCCATTCCTTGCGGACGCATTGAACTTCGCGTCGGGCACTCGACGCTGGCCGGGCTCGTAGGCTCTACCCTTCCCCTTACGATCTAGCACGGGCGGTAATTCGCGGGGATCGCTGGTTGGAACGATATCAGACGACTTCGGTAATCCGTCCATGTATTCGGCACGTGAGATGCTTTCGATAGATGAGGCTGGCAGTGGTGAGTCCGACAGCATACTCCCGCATTGGATGTAGCCACTTGCGGTCGGCGATACCGCCACAGCGGGCGACGCCTCTGCAACATCAAATGAGGTAATGCCTTGGACTGCATTGAGGCTTGTACTCACTTCCATCGGGAAAGTACCAGCTTTGGCTTGGCGATACCTCACGAGCAGGCGGAACACCTACAAAATGAAATAAGGTCGGGTGTTGGACAACTGTGGTCCTGGCACTCACCGTCGCTGGAGTCGTAGAACATGTCTTCGACATTGGATGAAAATCTCAAGGACTGCGGCTTGTAGCTGCTGCTGTCCAGCAGAGGCATTTGTGACTTGGGTCCACCTGACTCTGTATACTGGCGCCCTTTGATTAGGGCGGCGAAGACCGCGTCCTTCAGGATATCCGCATACTCGTTGGAAAAAAATCCATTGAGAGTCTCGTGCGTGGTTTTCCTGACCAGGTCCGAGATGGACTGGAGGGTCGTCCCATTTGCCATGTTCTTACGGTTGATTCGAATCGCCTGCGGAGGAGGAAGTGGACCGAGACCGAGCACGCTGTGCCACTGATCCCCCAGCCATCTGTGCTTACACATGGAGTTGTTGGACAGTCGAGGCACGACTCCTTGAATCATGGCGTAGTGACTGTGGTCCATTCCGGTGGAGTGATCGGCAGAATCAGCGAGAATGTCGTCTGCCTGATCGTAGGAATTGTCAGGAGCGATGAATTCGCGACCCATGGTGATCGCGCCTTGACGAAAATCTCTCACTCCCCATCTACAGTCGAAGTAGTGACTGTTCCACTGCTGTAGATTGGCAGAAAATATTGCGGGATTGATTCTCTCGCCCTCGCCGACGCAGAGGTAGCTGAAGAATGACGAGCATGCGGTGAGAACTACGGTCAGTTATGTCGACGTTCAAGGACTGCGCTCACGTTCTGTAAAGATGTTCTGCATCCACACCGTACGCAACCCCGGCCAGAATAGCTTCGGCGGTGCGCAAGCCCCCGCCCAGCATTTGGAGGACGCAGAGGGCGATCTCCTTTGGCACGAACCCAGGGGTGCATGAGTCGCGATCTGTCATGCCGGTCTTTTTGCTGTAACCCGTCAGCAGAAACATTTCGTTCATCTGCATGAACAGGTTGCGATGCCTGTCCGCGTTGCTAACTTTGTGGTCAATGAACTGCGTGCCACGAGAGGAAATGTGAGTCGTGATGAAAAGAAGATGGTAAAGAGGCTCCCAGACCCGCAACGAGCGTCGGAGAAGATCCATTATCGCAGGGATATTCCATGCCACACGGCCAGCACCGTCTACCATCGCGAGCTTGTAGTGATCCACCAAGAAATAGAACATATCATGCCTCTTCGTATAAAACGGCTCCTCTGACATGAGAGAATAACCACGCTTCGTGTTGGTTAGGTCGTCCTTCACATGATCTGGAATCCCCTCCGACGTTATTTCGTCGTTTGTGAGGGCGGCGTACCGCGATTTGAAGTCCTTTATGATCGTTTGGATGCCCTCCCTAAGCTTTTCCATGTGCATGGTCTGCGTCCCGATTGTGATGGACTTAACGTCGGGATCGACGTAGACGTTCGGCTCTTTGGTCTGATTGAAGACCACGGAAGATGCGTACTGCTGCATTTCATATATCATGTTGAACGTGTTCGGACGACCAAGGCGCAGTACTCGCTCGTGAACATTAGTGACGCGGCTTGACATGCAGGGTATAATCAGCAAGTGCAGGCGAGTGAATGTCAGGGAACGCTCACTCGTGGTCGTCGAAATGAACGGCATCAGAATCCTCATCTTTGTCCATCAGCGCTTCTAGCAGAGCAGTCGCGTTGCAAAAGTATTTCAGTTTCGCAAGGTCCGGGGTGAGGGCGGATGCTTCGCAGAAGTTTCCGTCCGCACGCAGCGCCCTAAGCCAGATGGCTCGCTTGATTGGATTCGCCCATCGATCAACCACGCACAGGTCTGGGTCTGTATCGACCAGGGACCATGCCAGATTATGATAGGCGATCATCCTCCTGCGGGATGAGGCGGTGTCGTTGTAGAGATTGGTCATAAGATCCTCGAGACACTGCGTCTGCACGGCGGACAGGGAAAATGAAAAGTCCAATGGGAATCCGAGGTGAATGCGCACGATGGCTCGCATGAGTTGCACCATGAAGTTTGGATATTCCACGTTGTCATCCGACACTGGCCTCCAATTAGAGTCGCTTTGATCGCAGAGGGTGTCAACGACGATGTCATCTGAGTGTGGAAGAACTACTCACGCCTCTCGTGGTATGTCCTTACCATACAACAGGAGTTTTGAGAGGCTGAACCTGTGAGGGTGACCGTCCATGATCGTCGATGCCTTCATCATGTGCTCTCTGACGGTAGCAGCAAGTCGAGTGAAAATACCGTCGTGTTCGCCTATGGCATGCTTTTTCTTTATTTCGTCCGCTGCCCGTCTCTGGACTGGATTCATCCGGACATCCACCAGGAACTTATCCCAACCCATGAAGCGCATCAGTGGAGTCCTCTCTCGTTCTGTGTCCGCTGGGACGACCAAAGCGACGTCGAGTGCAGGTATGAACTTTGCCTGAAGAGTCATTTTTACGTCGGGACTGGCCCCCGGCAGGACGTTCTGGCCGATCTCGAAATACGAGTTCCGCACTCCAGCGAATATTCGCTGGACCTCGCAAGGTCGATAATGGATCTCCTCCAGCCTGGTGGTGCCATGCTTCTCTCTGCAGTGTCGCTGCATCGTCGGCAGGTCCTTGACTGAATACGCGCAGTCAGGCGATGCTGTACATGCCAGACCACTACTAGGGTCCGAAACGAGCTGGACAGGCGGTCCTCCTGAAGTCGGTAGCTTTACGTGTTCGGGCTTCTCATAGACATTGGACTCTGAGCAAAAGTCCAACAAGGCCTGAAGGGCTGCCGGAGGTACCTTGTGGTGTTGCATTCTGACATCAATGTCGAGTGGAACCATACTATTCATGGACGTACCTGATAAGAGCAGTGCTTGCCTTTCCTATGCCCAGCAACCATACCGGAGGTCAATGCCACCCGGCATGAGAAGCACAGCAGGATCTTCAAACCGCTGTGCATGCAGACACCGAGCGCATCGAGAACCTTGTTGGACGTCAAGTAGTCTACTGAGGGCAAGAGCGATACGGTCGTGGCATCCACGCCACTCAAGGGAACTTTAAATTATGGACAGAGACGTCGCTCAGGACCGTGCTTCAAATGTCATAAGTGAATCCATCTCACCTGAACGGCCAATCTCCTTGTGGTAAGGGGTGGCTGGGACAATAATTCGGAGTGAGGCATTGCCGGCACCTTTGTAGATAGGTAAACGTGTGACACAATGGGACGAGATCACCCTCACCTGCGATACCAAAATGCTCAACGGAAGACGTTGGTTGGATGGGCACGTGTGGTATGGCGTGTCCGGCACCTTCATTCATAAGCAAGGCTACCACCGTAGAGTTCAGCACTACTAAATAATGGCTCGTCGTCCCGTCCTGCTCACCTATCTCAGGAGTGCCAAAGACCTTGATCTTGTCCGAGCCATTGTGGTCCGCACTGATATGAACCTGGATTGCCTCGCGCTTTTTGAACGGTCTGCCAAGACATTTTTCGAATGGACAGGTATAATGCCCCTCCTCGTTTAGACCCACGATGTACTGACGCCCCAAAATCAGGAATGGGATGGGCACAGAGTGGTACCGGTACCGGTGCTGGCGGGCTATAGCGCTTGTCGTGAACCCGCCCATGCCACACATAGGATCTTCGCACATCAAGTTTTTGGACATTTTTATCGGTGAGGAAAGGATGTGCGGCGATTGAACTGGTGATGTATTGTTTGAGGGTGGATGAACCGCGCTGGAGACTTCTTATACAATTTCCACATGCGCTTACCTGGACCTGCAGGGATGCGACACAATGAAGGACTGGCATGGCGAAGAAAAATTGACCACCCGATCGCGGCGTTTACGACAAACGGACGAGCTATTTTCCTGAGGAGCCGAGGGATGGAGATCGACAAGCCAAGCCTATCGCTCCCTGAGCAACGATCCTACTTTGCATTCATATGAGCAAAAAGCAGGATCGACGATCAGGGAACACTAGCATCTTCGTGAACGGCGCGTCCACATCAAGACAGTTGCTTGTCTGGATATAGTTAATTCAATTGCGTCCCACCAAAAAAAAAATACTGCCTGCGAGTCTTGTGATGAATGCACGCGCGCACAGATCGACGGAAGGGATACAGTAGCCTTTGGATTAACATCGGATGCCAAACCTTGGGTGCCGTAAGTGTAAAAGCCCCTGCCGGAATCAATATGTTGCTGGACCGACGGCAGGTACCCGATGGCGGGCCCATGATTCTTATTCGGTTCCACGAGAGGTTTGCAGATCGGTAGACATCGCACTCTGTTGTAGTAAAGCTATTTTAGTATCTTTGCTTATTTTACGTGCATTTCGATCCAACAAAGCCAAGTCTCTTTAACCCTGGTTACAGTTGGGAGATCGCTCCACGGAAGCGCAGTAGATCCGTACTGGAACATTCTTTTGGTTTGAACGAGGACTAGCAGCATGCCACTGATAATGCGCCGTCGACCCTGTTAAAAAATATTGCACAACAATTTTTGTTCCCCAGTTAGGGAAACCTTTGAACGATCGGTAGGCTTACTCGGACGTTCAGGACATTCGGACGTGTCGACCAATTCTGCGCCCTCCAGCAATAGACTGCCGTTCAGTGGTATCACTGGATGAGTTTGGATCAGATGCGCTGCACACCAAGCACATGCATCTACAGGGAAATATCCAAGACCTTCTACATGATTACTACATTGTCGTTCACATGCACACAGATGTCTCTGTGACACCTGAATTTCGCGTACTCTTCAGCGATGTATATGCGGGAATTAGAACACACTATGGATGGGAGATACCGCTATTCTATGGCACATGCAAACTACGACTATCCCTTCCAGACCTGGCGAGAATCATGGACCTGACTAACACATCAATGTATGAGATATGAAAGCCACGCCGCGCTGCATTCAAACAACAACCGACATGGTAAACACTGTCTAGAACCGTTGATTGAATAACTGTGATCGACTATCAAGATGCACGCATCGAACGCTCGGCGAATGGCATTAGATGTGTATTCAGCATTGCTTTATGAATGGGTGGTACATACTTGTCGGTACTCGTTCACTCCCAGCACATACATGCATGCGCTCGTCCATCATGCTGCAATGGCCAACACGACTGTGTTAATGGATGAAACACATACGACTAGTACATTACAATGGTTTCAAACATCCATTCCCCACTATCTCTAATTTGCAGCATGAAACACAGGTATATTCGGAGAAGGTCTACAATCACCTGTTAAACTGCGAAGTCACAGCCAATTGCATTCCCCTGGGAGGAATCTCACGATCGTGGTATGGATCCACAATCACAATGATATTTTGTTCACGCGCATGGGATGCATCAATGCACAAGGAGGTGCAGATTGTCAAGAATGAGTGCGTGACCTCAGACGGCAGCATCTCCAAACGGACGTGTATTGTGGACCGGCGGATGGATGGCATTGTAGACATGGCCGATCCAGTCACGACTTCATGTCACGGCACCATCCAACGCTCGCCCTTTCGCTGGCCTTCACCAGTTTGAACACCCGTCTCACAACCATCCAAGATCTACTGGAAACAATCCACTTACATTTCTGTACGACCATCATTCGCCATGTCATACACAAAACGCAAAATTACAGCTCCGCCTCTTCTCAGGATCATGAGCGTTATGGGCGTGATGGACAAGAAGATGGTGAATCCAACATGGTATATCGATGTCACGTAGATTTGCACATCGATTAATAGTTGATATTGCATGTATAATACGCAAGACCATACCATGGAGCGTTACAGGCATGATGGATCGAAGGATGCAGAATCTTAGATAGTGTGTTGAGTTCACCCGCCTGTGCATATTGGTTAACATCTTATTTAGGATGAAGATAGACATTGAACGTCTTGAGGCAGCGACAGAGGGCCAGAGCAAGGCCATCGATGAATGCAAGGTCTTGGTGTCTAGGGAGATATATGTGAGAATCCGTCGCCTAGAGGGGGTGAAATGGAGCATCCAGAGGCTGTAGGATGGAGAGTGGCCATTTTGACCTCGGTGGATGAATCGCATACAGAACCCACATACAGCTATGTTGATATCCGGTGACCAGGACTGACACATGATACTGTACATACAGTGTTGATTGTCATAAAAACAATACACAATGGAGGCACTCGCGGTAGTTACATTTGTGACATGTTATGTGTATATGGGGAGGGCAAGTTCAGCAACTACCAAGAATGTTAGAGAACCATTAGCATCGGCATTCAAACAGAATTCAGCCATGATTCGTACATCCAGATTTACGTCAAAGGTTGAAAGGTTGATTGAAGCATGTGTGTGAAGGATCGTGGGGTGGGTGAAGCTTGCAGACTATTTAACGATTGATATGCATGAATGAAAACACGCGATTGATGGCATGTACCGATATTCTATGCACATGCACACCACGACTTGTCTTCCAGTCATGTACAGAACTGTGATGTACATTTAGGAGATGTGATGGACACCATGATGGAGAACTCACATGGATGGGACGATCTCAAGAGGCAAGTAGAATCTTTAGGTACGTGTTGATAGCTCATGTGGAAGAATTCAATTGATATTTCAACTCTGCAAACCACTCCGAGTCTCCAACTCGACCATCGGTATAAGCTCTTGCAGACAGAGTTTCCATCTGACAAAGGTGCAGTGTGAAGTTTTTTCAAGAGAATATGTCAGCCACATTCTGACAGGATGGGACGATCTCAAGAGGCAAGTAGAATATTTAGGTACATGTTGGTAGCTCACATTGAAGAATTCAATTGATATTTCAACTCTGCAGACCGCTCCGAGTCTCCAAAGAGGCAAGTAGAATCTTTAGGTATGTGTTGGTAGCTCACATTGAAGAATTCAATTGATATTTCTACTCTGCAGACCACTCCGAGTCTCCAAAGAGGCAAGTAGAATCTTTAGGTACGTGTTGGCAGCTCACATTGAAGAATTAAATTGATATTTCTACTCTGCAGACCACTCCGAGTCTCCAACTCGACCATCGGTAAAATCTCTTGCAGAAAGATTGTCATCGCCCACCTTTAGTACATTGATAACAGGCAGCCCACCAAACACGATGTGAAGATATCCAACATGTTACATTCACATGTTGGATCCCTTCACATCATATGAAGGGCAAGAGATGACTCGCCAAACCTGATGGAGTGACGGTGAAAGACAGACAGATGAACTTGAGAAAAGATGGGGTTCAAGTCGACCTGAAAAACCACGAACTCATGGACTGAACACCATGATTTGGGGAAATTTTTTCCGCTGGTGTTTACATTATGTAGACTCTAGCAAAAAAATGACCCCATATCATGATGTTCTGTCCATGAGTGCATCGGAGCAGCAGTGTCTCAGGGAAAGAGACGACTCAGCAGACCTGAGGGAGTGACAGTGAAAGAGACAAAGACGAACTTGAGAAATGATGGTTCAAGTAGACTACATTCCTGCATATATAAGCAGTGCAAAAACAAGGTGGGCTGAGGGCTTCATTGGGCTGAGGGTGTCGTTGGGCTAAGGGCTTCATTGGGCTGAGGGTGTCATTGGGCTAAGGGCTTCATTCGGCTGAGGGTTATTGTTAAGGGTTGGTGGTGCAGCATCGCTCTGTAAGGCTTGACCATATATGGAGATGGAGAACTGGATGTGTATTGTGGTTGGGGGGGAATATATTTGACCCTTAGGGGAGGCTAAGGTTAAACATATTGTTATGTTCACCAACTACCAAGAATGTAGAGAACCATTAGCATCCACCATCAGCATCCAAATATAATTCAGCCATGATTTGTACATGCAGATTTACATCAAAGGCTGAAAGGTCGATTAAAGCATGTTTGTGAAGGATTGTGGGGTGGGTGAA
>QFEX01005089.1:0-12203 GCA_003316505.1 Suillus alpinus
CTCATGGTCAACGTATGTATTGAGTAACGACGTACCTCACTATGAGCATCAACATGGCTTACATCAGCTGCAACACCGGGTGCGCCACGGATATCATAGAGGCTGAGAGAGGTGACAAGGGGGTCATTCTTGAGAAGGAGTGACAATTGTTATCCAATGCCTCCACCAGCGCCAAGGACGGTAACTTTCGTCTGCCTTGCAGCGGACGAAGAAAAAGTGCGGGAGTTGGCGGAAAAGCACGGACTGCAGAGCGGGCAAGCATGGACGTCGTGGTCGTCGAGCTGGACGTTGAGGAAAGACGGGGGAACACTGAACAGACTTAGCGGATTCGAATTTATGCGGAAATACCGCGAGATGCCGAGCGGCTGGGAGCGGCTCGGACGCGAACTCACCCACTGATCAGGTTGTCGGCGACTCGGGGACAGGTCACAGAGGATTTGGGGAGGATTCGCTGCTTTCGTGATAGAATGAAGATAGTCGTTCCTTCTCGCACCTGAGTGGTCTCCTGCCGCGCCTAACAGGGTGGAACCGTGCGTGTTACCGCTTCACTGTTCGTCTTCCTTAACGTCAACCTTCCGTGACCATGCGAATTGTGGTTCGTTCCCTGCAGGTGGCCTTATCGGCTATCGTGAACAGATAATCCACCAGTCAGAAGCAAGTATCGACGACTATGTCATTAGTCCATCGTCTCGCAGCGCCTCTAATGCTCTCAACACCCCGCGCGCTATATCTTCGCTCCTCTTCTCCAGCGCTTTGCCCCTTTCCCCTCCCCCACCTTGCCGCCATTGTAATTTCTCCAACGAGCATAATCGCACGAACCTCAGTGAACCAACTCCGTTCGCATATGACGTGATCTAATTCTCAACAGGCATTCACCCCAGTTATCACTGTCGTTCTTCTCTGGCATATCCAGCAAGACTAAGGTCTGTTTTTTTTCTTTCTTGTTTTGTGGGGGCAGTATCTGAAAAAAAAATCATCGCAGGAAAGTCCCACATGTTCGGCGACAGTCACTCCAGTCGCCCGTTTCACTCTTTTAACGGATTAGTGACAACACTGCTCTCGCCAACGTCATCCCTCTCACCAACGTCGTCCCCTCCCGCCCTCCGGATCCCCTGCCTGGAGTTTCGTGCGAGGCTGTCATCAACGGTGTTGACCCGAATCGCAGGTGCATACATACGTTAGTAAGTTGCCAGTGGGGACTAGCTGCAGCTCTGACAAGAGCGGCGAGGGCCATGCTTGAATTTGGGTAAACTTGAAAGCTCATTGCTCGGGTAATATTCGCTGCATAGCTCTGGGAGCCGCATGGCGGCAACCGCTTGTGACATGATTGAACTTGTGCTGTAGTACGGACAGTTTGAAGTAGATGTGTTTTAGATGAATTGTTCACGTTACAAAATAACCTTGTCATACAAAACTATTTATGACAGATTGACAGGATAGCGAAGTATAATGTCTGGAGCGACGGACTTTACATTATCTAAGAGCCACGTCTGAAGTATAGACGCATCTTCGTGCATTTGGGCCCGAGGAGCATAATGGAGAGTGCGAAGGCAAGTTACCGCTATTTTCCAGTTAGATAGGTGCGACGACGAGGGTTGAATATGCGTGTGTTCGGCGTCCCCGTACCGAAACGTCCGCTGAAAGCCAGACTTTTTCTCCCTGCTTCTATTACCATCCACTTTGAGCCAGTCGTCGAGTAGTCTGCCCTGTCTCAAGTTCAAGAGCTTGCCATCCTTATACCGAAGACAGACCCAGACGAGGACCCAGACGAACGATTCAGCATCGTGCCGGTACAAGTGTGCGACTTTGCCTTCAATGGCCTTTTTCTCGAGCAGGTCAATTGCCATGAATGGCACAGTTCCTACGCGCTCGTCGCCGCTAGGCCTATCGCGTTGAATCAATGATAAGTCGTAGTCATTGAGGACCCCAATCCATGCGCCATTTAACAAGTGCACCTTTAGGTTGCTAGGGCTGACGTCGCGGTGATGGACACTGCGTGTCCAGAGGGTATAATGACCTGTCAACGCGCTCAGAGAGAATAAAGTGCACAAGAAAAACCACACGTACAGAGCACAACTTGCCACCATGCGCTGAGGAACTCGTCCCCGCTCTGCGACGTTATCGGGAGAAGCTTCCCGAACGTGGTGACATACAAGACGCAGCTACCTCGTTCAATTTCTACAGTCCTTCTGATTGTCGCCGTGAATTTCGCTTCGAACTTGTGGTACCAGACCATCTCCGGGACGTGGCCCTCCATTTGTAGCTTGCGTTCCGCAATCTTATACTGCATCTCTTCTATTATGATGTCAGGTTCTGACGTGACTGGACGAAGCACTCACAAGTTGACAGTCACCTGGCCGTCCGAGTGAGTTGTTTGAAGGAGAAACCACGTCTGAGTCAGGGCGTGTGCGATAAACACGAACTGGGCCTGTCATTGATCGTCGGGGATTTCAAAAAGGACGATTGCTTCCTTCTTGATGACGGTCTGGCTAGCGGAGACCAGTAGGTTGGACTCTGGGGGAGATTCTATAGCATGAAGCATAAACGAATACATTCCAATTCAAGCCACAATCGATACTCGGAACTTCGAGAATCATGATGCGGGAGACAAGGGCCAAAGAGCCACAGTCACGGTTCACACAAGGTTTGATCACCGCCACCACCATCAACTTCTTTCGATGGCGCCCACAAGCGTCCATCATCATCGTTACTTCGAGTTTTTTCTTCCAGAGTCCAGACGCAAAAACATCTGAGATTTGGGGTTAGAGTAGTCAAATTTGCAGATGATGGCATCGAATTTCGAAGTCGCTACCCTTGCCCACAGCACCACTGTGATTTCTCTAGCGAGCAGAATCACGACTTCAGTGAGTCAAGACTCAAATGACAATTCTTGTATTTTGATCGACGAGCATCCGAATTATTGTTGTCATTCGACTTTGGCATGTATGGCTAAATGGACACCCATGAATTTTTTTGGCGGCCCGCCGCAGCGTTGTTGAAACATTCCAACCAGTTCCGTGGCCCTTGCGAAGCCTATCGGACGCAGTAGCTTGTCTGGATTCCGCAGCATTACCATCAGACTTCGATGTCGCCACTCTTGCCCACAGCGCTGCAGCTGCTGCTTATAATTCCTCCATTGAGCGTAATCGCAACTTCAAGTGAGTCAAATGTCCATTCTTATATCCACTCTACTGTTCGTCATTGGTATGTATGGCTAGCACGAACAACCATGGTCGATTTTTTGGCGTTCCGCTGCAGTGCCTGAAATGAGGAATGAATTCTTGCAGCAAAATCCCACCCGTTCTGGCGAAGGAATGGCGTGCTGCTTCGCGAAACAGCCTGTTTAGCCTCTGCATCAGATTCCGATGTCGCCACCCTTGCCGCCACTTTATTTCTCCAACGAGCATAATTGTATTGTGACTCGATCTATTCATGAGCAACAGACATTCACCCCAATTATTGCTCTTCTTCTTCATTGACATTATGACTAAATGAATATCAAGCAAGGATAGGGTCTTGATTTTTTGGCGGTCTGCAGTGTCTGAAAAATCATTGCAGGAAAGTTTCACCCGTTCGGTGACCGCCATCATACCATCATGCATCAGACTTCGATGTCGCCACCCATGCAGCCACTGTAATTTCACTGACGACCATAATCAGGCGAACCTCAGTGAGTCAATTGAGTCTTGACTCTCAAGGGAGTTGAATACCCGTGAGGTGGTAGCCACATAGGGAGCATTCTTGAAAGATTCAGATTTATTCACCTTAAAGTCTGAAAACCCGATACCGTTAATGGAATATTTATGAGATCATGATGACAAGTTTTGTCGGAGAGACTTCAGTCACTTTCCAGCAACTGGGGAATAGAACTACAATTAAACGATGAGATAGAATTAATGTGAACTGAGACCCTGTGTGAATACATGTTAAATTAGAAGCGCAAACAGCTCCCTGGGGGAAAGCCTGGAATAAACGGCATTCAGGTTTGGTTATGATTGCAAAGAGCCATTTCTATACTCCGCCCTCAATGTCGATGGTTGGTCTTCATTCCCTATTCCGTACGCTGGGGTACCGTCATCGCGCATATGTTTGGATATATGGACCTGCATAGGAAACTGCAAAGTGCTTAGTTCCATCTCATTGGTCGAGGGAGTGTGTTTTAGTCTATTGATTGTGATGCGAATAAGGACCATGTAGAAGGCAATCGACATGATCGGCGTGATCTAGTTGTTTAAAATTCAGCTTTTCTTTTCGAATACCAGATGTTTGGGGTGGAATCACCATTTCCAGCATGAGTTGCTCTCCATTGTTTGAGCACAGGAAAAATATTAGTGTGATGACGAGAACCACAGTGTACAAAACAGCGGCGTCCACAAGCACGCGCACTATTGGCATCATACTATTGCCCTTCGTAGCGTGAGCTGTAGAGACATTCCGTTCAATCATCATCCAAATGCGATATGCGAGTAATCCTGGACACGTTCAGTGCCTCGACGCCGCGCTCGCGGAAACGTACTTACCTGAACTCAATCCATTTGTTGCCATAGTTGAGGCGAAGAATGCCGTAAGCCACTGTGTTGGCCCACCAAGCACATTGGTGAAGAAGTCTTCGGAATTACTTGTGATTTGCAAAAAGCTGTAGATCAGGCCAGTACCAGTCACTTCCATGCAACGTCAGAGAGCACGACTTCGTGAGCATGACTCAAACTAACCTGCAACGCCGCACCACAGCAGGCTTGGTAGGATAATGATCCAGACTGATTGCCACACAATGTAACAGCGATAGATCTTTTACGAGAAAACTTCTATAAGCCAAGAAGGTTTGAAGCTGGCAGATAAAAATATGAACCCACCACTACCCCATCAGCCAGTAGAGTCTGTAAGACGTAAAAAACATGCATAATCGCAAGTGTTTTCTGGGTAGGGTCTGCGAAGAATGCCGCTGGCCCGCCTGGGTACGTGTCGCGATACTTCACTAGCCCATCGTCAACACGAACGAAGGTCGCAACGATGTGCTTGCAGAAAGTTAGCAGATGACAACGGATGTAAGAAGCAAGAAGCGCTAACCCCGGTACTCAGTATCAACAGCAGGATGGCCACTACGATCATTGGGCGATTGAAGTCCTGCATGCGCTGTTTGTAGGTCAAAGACCAGATGGTACCCATAAACATGAGGATTGAGAAGCCTGGAAAGGTGCCCCTAGCTTGGTGGGCATAGGACGAACAAACACATTTCGATGCTCACCGTATACAATGCCTTCCAGTGCCACTGCCAGTAAAGTAGCAGCATCCAATGGCATCCCTACTGAAACCATGGCGAAAATAATGACTAAAGCTGTCTACAGCCTAGCAGATGTGCAAAGGTGTGGGCATCTTCCTGGAGTTTTGTGCATGTCGTTATATAGAATCTATCCCGCCTGATAGCAGAGCATGTTGACGGATCTCTTGATGATATCTCACTGGATCATGTGCTATCCATCACGGACAGGGCGCTGAAGGAACGACCGACTTCCTTCCGATATTAATAGACCTGCTGCGCGATGCATTAATGCAGCTACTAGTACTTACAGGATAGACTGGACTACATACTAGTGTCTTTCTGCGGGTTAAGGTGATGTTTCACGTGGAGTGGGTTCGATTTCATTCAAATGCTCTATCACTTCGAGTTTTTTTCGTTCCAGGCGCAAAAACATTGATGAGATTTGGGGTTAGAGAGTCAAAACTAGTACTCACCGTCGAACCGATCACATGGAAAGCCTAACGTCCGTGCTCAGTGTGACTTGGTGTGACATGCTCCAAATAAGGCAGTCACGTAATTGGGACACCGTGCAGTGTGCACCATTGTTCTCTAAGTAGGTAATTCGTTCAACTGTTCGCACTAACAAAACTCAGCGCGCTCGGTTTGAGTTCACCGCGCGGCTGTCAATCCTCACGCTCGAGCTGCGGAACTGTACACGGGCGTTGCTGGAATGATTCGACCTCGGCCATCAAGTGGCTGAATCATTTTCTGTGCTCGTGACTACAATGTCGACCGCATCCGAGTCAAGGCGGAGCTGCGACATATGAAGGAGAACAGTGAGCGAGCTTGCAGATGCTCAAGAAAATCCCATGGGGAACCTATAACGCGAAGAAAGGTGGCACTGACTGCGTCTTGAGATGGCCGCGACTGCGCAGTCGCTCGTTAACAAGAAAGTAAAATCACATTATGAGGGAATCCGAGACAGACTAGCTACAATGACAAACCAGTGCACCGACGACGAAGAAGACAGCGGCAGTTGCCGCAGCAATCGCAGCAGTGGTCCAGCATTTTCACGATATTCGAATTAATTGGATTGTTGGGTAAGTCATTTGCTTGACCAGCAAACACTATAGCTGAAAGCTTCCGAACGCCATTGATTGACCGAACGCAGCGAACAATGCAAAAAATGCACCGAATACAGTCATATATCCACTGAGACCCCCTTCTACGAAGGTTGGTGCATCATGAGTATTTGAAATGTTCCACTAGAATTACAAAGCGAGTGGGCACTGGCATTCTGTGCCGATATGTGACTCGGTGAGAGATGCAGGAATTTACATGACAGGAGTAAAGATATGGTACCAGTGAGGATCCATGGTGCAGGCGCGCGCTTACATGTTAGATATCTATCTGGAAGTTTTAGTCTAGAACATGCAAGTGCAAAATGGATCGAATGCTCTATATGACGCCAATAATCTCAATCTCATCTGGTCTTGATGACACTGAGAGATCTATGCTCGCGCGAGATCATGTGTGCGGACTATCTAGGGATGCATTGATTGAGTGCATCACTGTGCATGGACATACGTCAATGATCTAAATGACAAGGCGGATAACACCGATACAAGACTACTTATGACACGCCGACAGGATGGTGAAGTATGTTTGGAGTGACAGACTTCATGTTCGTCAGGAGCCGCTTCTCGAATGCAGATTTATCGTCTGGCACGCTGGCCTTGGATGAATGATAGAGTGTGTAAAGGCATCTTACCGCAAGCTTCCAGTTAGTAGAGTTGTGCGACAACGAAGGTTGGATGTCAGAGTCGGGGTCGTCCTCTTCCCGAGACATCCGAATGAAGCCGGACTTTAGGCTGTAGCATCCTTTAGCATCCACTGTCAGCCACTCGTCGAGTAGTCTGCCCTTGCTCAGGCGCAAGAGCTTTCCATCCTCAGTATACCGAAGACAGACCCAGAGGAGGACCCGGACGAACGATTCAGCATCGTGCCGGTACAAGTGTGTGACTTTGCCTTCGAAATCGAGCAGGTCAATTGTCATGAATGGTACTATTCCTGTGCGCTCGTTGCCGACTGAGGCCTATTGCGTTGAGTCGATGATAAGTCGTGGTCATTGAGGACCCCAATCCATCGACCATCAGAACTGTACACCCTGAGATTGCCAGGACTGACGTCGCGGTGATGGACGTCGTGCTTCCATAGGGCTCAATGACCTGTAAGCGCAGCGAGAGACAATAAATAACACAATAAGAATCACACTTACAGAGCACAACTTGCCACCATGCGCTGAGGAACTCGTCCCCGCTCAACATCGTGATTGGGAATGGCTTTTCGGACACAGTGAATATATACAACATGCGGTTGCCACGTTCAATTCTTGGCATCCTCCTGATTTTCGTCGTGGATTTCTCTTCAACCTTGTGGCACCAGACCATCGCTGGGACGTGAACCTCCACCTGCGGCCGGCTTTCCGGCATCTTTTGCTACACCTCTTCTATTAAATCAGGCTCTTGAACGTGACTCGATGAAGTACGCACAATTTTACAGTTACGTGGCCTTCCAAGTGAGTGGTTTGAAGTAGAAACCACGTCTGAGTTAGGATGTGGGTGATAAACACAAGCTGGGGACGGTCATTGGTCGTCGGAGTTATCAAAAGGGACGACTGTTTCCTTCTTGATGACTGTCTGACTAGCGGAGACTAGTAGGTTGTAGTGGGGGAGATTCTATAGTATATGCCTGAGCCTGACGCATAGATGTTTCTGAGTTTTGACCGACGTGCATAGTTCTTGGTGTGGCCGCTGCGTGCCATTATGGTTTTTGCAGATGACGTTAGGGAGTAGCATGACCACGGTGACATGTCGTTGGCACCATAGACATATGATCGTCCACTGCCAGTGACTGGCACAAGCAGCAGAGGGGCCGTTGTATTCGAAGAGTGTGCCAATGGGAAGACTCTTCCTCAATATTGCCCTAAGAAGCTTTACGTACCAAATGGCTTCAGATGGTCAACCGGTCATATCCTCGTGGTATATGACAAAGTAGTAAAGGGATCTCTAAAGCTAAAGAATAAACTCCACAAGATTGCTACTTTGCATTCTTCATGACATTGAGATATCTACAAGATTATGCGTGAGGGTCATCTAGGGATGCAGTATGAACCGACTACTTATGACACATTAACAGGATGGCGAAGTATAACGCGTGGAGCGACAGACTCTACGTGCTCCAGGAGCCATATCTGGAATATAGATCTATCGTCTGGCACACTGGGCCGGATATAATGATGGAGAGTGTGAAGGCAAAGTACCGCAAGCTTCCAATTAGATCGGTGCGACGACGAGGGTTTGATACCAAACTCGTCATCGTCGCTGTCGACATCCTTCTTGTCCCGAAATTTCCCCACAAAGCTAGACTTTTTCTTCTCGCATCCAGCGGCATCCAATTTGAGCCAGTCGTCGAGTAGTCTGCCCTTATGCAGGAGCTTACCCTTCTCATACCGAAGACAGATCCAGACGAGGACCCAGATGAACGATTCAGCGTCGTGCTGGTACAAGTGTGTGACTTGTCCTGCGAGAGCATTTGGCCGGAGCAGGTCAATTGCCATGAATGGCACTGTTCCCGTGCACTCGTTGCCGCTAGGCCCATCGCGTGAAATCGATGACAAGTCGTAGTCATTGAGGACCGCAACCCATTTTCCATTTAACTTGTACACCATGAGATTGTTCGGACTGACATCACGGTGATGAATACCATTCTTCCAGAGGGTATAATGACCTGTAGGCGCAGTCAGGGACAATAAAGAGCACAATAAAAAAAATCACACTCACAGAGTACGGCTTGCCACCATGCGCCGAGGAACTTGCTCCCGCTCAGCGACGTGATTGGGGAAAGCTTCCTGAACACAATGATATACAAGACGCGACTGCATTCTTGACCGGGAGGGTCTTCAATCCCTAGTGCCTTCCTGATGTTCGCCGTTGACGTCTCGTCAAACTTGTGGGACCAGACCAGGTCCGGAACGTGGCCCTTCACCGTTGACTCGTTGCTCGCAATATCATACACCTTCTGCAGTATCTCATCCTCGCTCTGACGCCGCTCTTCTGGCCAATAGAGCTTGGCAACCAGTTTCTTGGTATTGTTACCACAAACATCCCTAGTCTTCATCCTCTTCGATAGATACTTGCTTTTCACTGGAAAGAGATTGGTTGCGCGGCCGCGTAGACCGAAGTGAGTCGTGCAAGCGTTAGACTGTAAGTCGAGTTTAAGGTCAACTTCGCCGACGAGAATGTCGCACGAAACTCCAGGCACAGTGGTGAAGTGCGAATTATGGCCCCATTGTTCGGGTGTCATGCGCTGCATACCAAGCAGCAAGACCAGAAAGCGGGGAAGATCCTGGATGAAATTGAAGCCGGCGCATTGGATGGTGTTCTCCCGATCAAAATACCAGATGTAGATGATGTCGTCTAGCACGAGTCATCAATGTGATGAGAGGTCTGCAGGATTCAGTCGACTTACTGTTCACCACATAGGAGATGACGCGCTGCAGCGCGATGTTGGCTGCAAATATCTCTGCGACATACAAACCATTTTGGACGTTAGGATGAATTTGCGTTGGCTCCTCCTCTTCGTTATCGTTCTCGTTGTGCTCGCTGGATGCATCGTCGTGCGTGCGGGATGCGTAGTTGTTCTCACTGGATGACTCGTCGGGCTTGTCGGATGACTCGTCAGGCTCGCCGGATGTGTCGTCGCTGGATATGTGGTCGGTCCCGTGGGATGTGTAGTCATTCTCATGGGATGTCTTGAGGCGCTTGACGTCTTCATTGGAGATTTTGTCCTCAGGTTTACGTTTGTTTTCTGCTGCTTTTACTTTCAGTCGCTCAGACCCACGGGTAACCCGTGCTGAATCGCGAAGGTCAGCAATGAAGTAGTAGGTGGGCGCTCTAGGTGGCTTACCGTCACTCGATGTCATCGTCGAAGGAGCCGAACTCGTTGCATTAGCAGGTGTTTTCGTTTTCTTCCGACGGTCCAGATACGTCGTCGCAGGGGCGGTGTATTTCGTCACTTCATATTTTTTTGGTGGAGGGGCCAGGTGACGGCCCGGGCGTTTGAATTCCACTGTTGATCGAACACCCGTCCAGTCGAAGTGGCCGACAGGCTTGTGTGCTGCCTCCTTCGTGTAGAACACTTTCTTCGCCTTAGCCTTTTCGTCCTGATCCTTCTCTTTACCCTTGCCCTTATTCTTCGCCTCGGTCTTACTGCCCTTACCCTTTCCCTTACTCTTGCCCTTGCCACTCTTGCCCTTGCCACCCTTACTCTTTCGATTGATCGTCGCACCCTTCGCTGTTTCCCAAGAGACAAGAACGACGTCAGGCTTGCGTGTCGACCGTACGCCCAGGTGCGTTTGGGTCATATTCTTGTCGTTATGATGAAAGAGGATGTCGGTGTCATCGTTATGCGGAGAAGCACGTAGTCCGGACACCTCCACGTTACTCAGTTCGAGGAGTGCAGTGTTGGCCACACACACAAAATGCTCGTAAGACCTTGGCTCTACGGTGCAATTGACACTGGACAAAGGCGTTAAGCTCCTTTCACACTGTTAAAACCCCACTTACAAAGCAGTCAAATGGGTTTTGATTTCCTCCTTGTTACATATGTTCAGCACGGCTTCAAGGGAATCTTGAAGTAATTTCGACTTCTCACTGCTGGGGCGCTGTTCGAAGCCACAAAGGAGCTCCTGCAGCATTGCGTCTGCATCGCATTCCTTGTAGTTGTCGACATCCCGAGCGATCCATGGGCGGACATTATCAACCCTGGTGCGTGCATGACAAAGTTCAATACCGGTGGCTGAGAAAAAGAAGAATCGACGTACTCAACGGAACGAACAACCATATGGACTTTTGGTGTTCTACTGCTGTGCCTCAACCGCTTGTGAGATGATTGAAATTGTGCTGTGTTTCAGCTGAATTGTTCATTATTAAATCTTCCAAGAACGTATTCACGCTACAAAATAACCTCGTGATACAAGACTACTTATGACAGATTGACAGGATAGCGAAGTATAATGTCTGGAGCGACGGACTTCACATTCTCTAGGAGCCACATCTGAAGTATAGACTCATCTTCGTGCATTTGCACCCGAGGAGCATTATAGAGAGTGCGAAGGCAAGCTACCGCTATTTTCCAGTTAGATAGGTGCGACGACGAGGGTTGAATATACTTGTGCTCGGCGTTCCCGTGCCGAAACGTCCGCTGAAAACCGGACATTAGGTTGTAGCATCCAATAGCATCCACTTTGAGCCAGTCGTCGAGTAGTCTGCCCTCCTTCACGCGCAACATGTTGCCATCCCTATAGCGAAGACAGACCCAGACTAGGACCCAGACGAACGATTCAGCATCGTGCCGGTACAAGTGTGCGACTTTGCCTTCAATCTCGAGCAGGTCAAGTGCCATGAATGGTATAGTTCCTGTGCGCTCGTTGCCGCTAGGCCCATCGTGTAGAATCATGGATAAGTCGAAGTCATTGAGGACCCCAATCCATTTGCCATTTAACCGGTACACCATGAGATTGTTCGGACTGACGTCGCGGTGATAGACATCGTTCTTCCAGAGGGTATAATGACCTGTCAGCGCAGTGAGAGATAATAAATAATCAATAAAAATGACACTTACAGAGCACAACTTGCCACCATGCGCTGAGAAACTCATCCCCGCTCAGCTTCGTGATTGGGAAAAGCTTCCTGAACACGATGATATACAAGAGCATGGCCGCTTCGCGAAGTGCTGCTGTGTGACCTCTCGGATGACAAGTAGGGGCTTCCAACATATCATCGAGACTCATATCTCGAGTGGGTGTGCGCAAACGGTATCTGACTTTAATCTACGTATATACCTTGCGTATACCTCGACTCGATTTTATTTTATAAGTCGCATAAGGCCACGTGCGTGGCAG
>QFEX01005111.1:17484-38885 GCA_003316505.1 Suillus alpinus
ATGTATATACCCATGCAAAACATATACTCCGACTATTCTCACCAAGCGGAAGTGCTCGGCGACGATTTCAGACTCCCACGAAGCGGAGGGGATTTGCCAGCAGCTTGAACTTCCGCGCAAATGATTGCGTGCAGGTACCAACTGGGGAAGTACCGAACGTGTCCTATGGTGTGAATGAGAGGAGACTCGCTGTTGCTGCCGACAACTTCGAGGTTTGGGGCGTCGCTGGTTTCGGAACGTTGTACTAATTGCCAGCGTGAGTCATGACCAACTTTTTGCATGTGATAGCGGCGCGAAAGAGCGCCAGTCCCCAACATTCATGTTCAATCTCTTGTGTGTTGATGGACAGAGCAGAAATACAATTGTAATGAGCACAAGGTACTGTATTCATTCTTTGAGTAAAGCATCAGCGACAACCAACTCATGAACAGGGATTTCGGCATAGGAATATATATATAGTATGTGTTCAAGTTGTGAGTAACAATTGGCTGCAGACGTCACTGAGTCCTTCACGACCCCAAATTTCCACCGTCCTTTTGCGGGGCGCTCTGGTCCTCGGTCAGGCCCAGATAGCCCTGCACAGAGGATATTGCATCGTCAACTGTAGTCTGAGCTATACCATTGTCCACAAAGGTTGCTTTCCTCCGCTGCAAATCGTCCAAAGCCCACTGCACCTGTTTAGCAACATCTTTTCTCGAAACACTATTATCTGAGCCTGGGAAATTCAGCCTTGTCGCTGTCACGAGGGCTGGTATTCCATCAACGTAGTCATCATCCCTCAAACTTGCGCAATTGCATGCGTGCTGCCACGTGTCTTTAATGAGCCGCCAGAAGTCACCCCGGGAAGGGCTGGAGGGAAGGCCCCCGCTCGAGGGATTCGAGGGATTGATGCGCCCAACGATCACAGCAAGGTAGAATCCGACATCCCGATCATACATTTGACGGACTTCGTTAGCTAGAGAAATGCACAAGGGAAGGTGGCTGCAACAATCCTGGGTCAGACGTTGACACCACTCGTGGTGCTTTGTCAGAACATAGATGAGGCGGATGTAGGCGTTGGGTCCACCGTCGTTAAATGTCTGGTCGTGGTTTGGACGTACGGCGGTGAGAAGAGCGCAAGCAAGCTTATCCATGAGTTTTGCGTCGACACCTGGTGGCATTGAGTCCTTTGTTATAGGAGCTAGTTCTTCTTGAGCTTCACAAATAGCTCTCAGCGCAGCATGCCGGACTCGGCGAGGTCTGGTGGACCCCATACAACGGATAAGCGACATGATGTAGGAACGTCGCTTGGCAGAGCTCCCTAGACTATGCATCGCGCTCAGTGCAAGTAAAGCATAACTTGTTTCATCGGCTTCGTTGTGCTCTGTTTCATCGGCTTTGTCGTACTCTGTTTCGTCCGCCAGGTAATCAACGAGCCAGTCAAATTCTTGACAGCCGGGCTTATTCCCGTTAAGGTGAGACCAACACAGATCACCCTTCCAAATCAGATTTTCATTGTCTGGACGTGAAAGGCGATGGTCCATTCCGTGGACAACCATTGTTCTCAGGGCAGTGCGTGCACTGGCCTGGTGCTTCAGTCGAACGTCTTGATTCGATAGTGTCTCCTTGAGCTGATAGTAGGCGGCACGGCAAGCTATGAACGCTTCGCGAATGAAACGACTTCGTGTTGGCTGAAATTCTTTATGCCAAAATTGTTCGTCCACAAGATCTGGAGTGATTTTCACCGACTGGATGCAAAAATGGGCCATGGCCTTGCCACACATCACGTATAACTCTTCACTGCTACGACACGCCGCGAAGGTATCACGTAAACGTGCGAAGATTACTGAAGCATCAAAGTTCGACGACCATTGCGCGAGAGGTACCATCGCAACCGCAGCCTCGACAGCTTGCGGGTTTGTCGATGTCTCTAGTATCCAGCGTATGGCGGACGATTTGTGGAGACTCAAAGTACTAGATCTCTTTGGAAGAAATCTTTCGCACATGGCTCGGATAAGTTGCGTCCCTGGTATCTGGACAGGACTATCCTGCCACCACACTGGCATGAAGATAGTAGTGCCTGCGTAGAAGAGAGCGACAGAAGCTACAATGCAGACCATGAAACCGAATGTCGGCAAGGGGTCGGTCCATGTCGTGACGCATAGCGAGATGCTGAAGAGCAGCAGTGCAACCTGGAGGAGCACAAGGAATGCCTGCAACCAAGCGCGCAGCTGCAAATACTCTAGCCCATCCAGTTTTATCTGCCTCCGCGTGCCGCTCTCTTCTAGAGACCCTCCTCGACCCCGAGCTGTCTCGTACGAATAAAGACATTGCTTTCCCACGACTGCCCCGAACGCGGCCAAGATGCTGAGCGCTAGGCTAATATAGGCGGGGGTTTGTGCCCAGGCGGCTGGGGGGGAAGGGCGCGTGGATGAGGATAGATTGCTGATGTCATGTACGGTATTTGGGCTGGCAGCAGTGATCTGGATCAAATGCAGCAGGAGATCATTTGTGGTATTTCCCGAGTTAGGCTGCATTCCGCCGATGAACGTAGAGACGACGGCTGAGAGTAGACCAGCCTGATTGGCTTGTTAAACTTGCATTGACGAATGCGGGGGCGAACGCACAAAAGTGAGGATAATGCCTATATCGCCATGCGCTCGCTCGAGGAAGTCGTCGTCGTACGCATTCGAAACTTCCTTGTAAGTCTCCCAGAACTTTGAATTGACATCCTTGCCACGTTCTTCCGTAGTATGTCGTCGAAAGACATTGCGGGTGTTTGCCCTTTGAGACGATATAGTTAGATATCAAGTGTATATTGGTTGATATTCACGTATTTGGAGCAAAGTCTCTCGGGATGGACACCACAGGTTCCTTGCCACTCGCGGCATTCGGCTTGATCCCGTTCCTATATGTCCATGAGTACTATTGACAACTTAGTCCAGCTTGTTACTTACTTGTTTGTCAGGGGGTCGGTATCGGCAGGTTCGGGACTGGATCGTGATGGCAGATTTTGCATGTTTTGTGCTGAGTAGAAGGAGAAATACTTGAGTTTCGGCGCTACTGCCAACGTTTTTATATAATTTGCGAGTGCTATTGAACCTTATATGAGCATGCACCCATCAAAGCACATTCATACGTATACGTGGTGTGAATGCCGATATGAATATGGTCATTGTCGGCATTTTGAAGTAATAAAATGGCTTAGGGGCATACTACCTACATACATACATAAGGATTCCATGCAGAATTGAGTGTGCTAGAGCTCGCTAATGCGCGAACTCTAGGTCACTCGTAACTATAGGAATTAAATTGCTCACCAACAAGTACTCACTCAGATCTGACAATGAGTGCATCATTGTCAACCCAAAACGCGCGGGTCACACAAATTGCTCCCACGGGACCAACCGTTCCATGCGACTGCCAAACGACAACGAGGCCTGCACCTGCGATCACAATGATGACAATACAACCTCCAGCTAGAGAGTGGCCCTGACCGGTGGTGCTTTGGTGCAGATTTACAGGCTTGATCATCACTTCAATGAAGAGTGACTGCGGTCACTTAAAGGCAGTACACTCAGTGACGCCGAAGAAACCTTATAAATGATGGCCCTGCCTGAGCGTTAAAGTTACTTCTTCCTCTCCTTGCCGCGATTGCCGAAACAATGCCAGACACCGCGGCCTCTCGCAAGTTCATCGATCTCATTCGCCAGGCGACGTCCAAGTGGGCAAACTGGGACCCACCATTTATGATCAAGGTCAGTTTAAGCGCTCTAGTGATCGTTGCGCCGATTTTGTCTCACCGTCAAGGCCCATAGGTGGGGGACTATGGGAAGATTGATAATGAATCTGGAGAGCTTGACGTGGAAGGGAATATCTACGATGAAGCATTTCAAACGTCACTAGACGAGCAAGGCTTGAAGATCAATTTATCTGATGAATCGTGTCAGCCTCAGAAGGGTGGACTCGACGACAACATGATCATATCCTCTTCGGGCGTAAAACAGGGAGATTTCTCGATGAAGCCAGAAGTGTGAGAGCGCACGCAGACCTTCCTTTGTGCGCTATCATTCATCATGCACTCATCGATCAGCTCATTCCTCAACCTGGGCTCTGCCTCCGTCAAGGCCGAGTTTCAATTTCAGGAAGGCAAGCGAGGTGCCGTCCTTATAATGCACAAGCCCCAGCAGGAATATATTCCACGGGGCAAGGCTCTGAATGTTATCCACAAGGCGACTGAGCTGTATGACAAGTATCTCGTCACCGGGACGTTCATGTGCCCGGGATATTTTATCTATTTGTCTAACAAGTGTGCGTCTTTTGTTTCATTGGTGACATTATGCTGATGGTCTGACGCAGCCGGAGAGAGAATAGCAGTGGCGCTTACTGCCAGTGCACCAATTCTAGCTGCAGGAGGCCTGACTGCTGGCGGAGCAGCTTCCGTAGATTGGTGGACTGATGCTCAAGCAGCATTCCTCCGAAAAGCGTATGACAAGGCTGGACAGTACCGCTTCACGCCACTGTACACCCTGAGGCACAGACAAAATAATTTTATACAGCGATTATTCCGCGGGGAAGAGGAAGAGGAAACAGAAGATAATTTGTAAGTTACTGGTTTCCACTTACGAGACCGATCCTGCAATTCACTTAGGTGGCCTGACTGTACGACACCGTGGCAGCCTCTTGATGAAGACGGAGTCGAAGATCCAGTGTGGGAGGACGTACGTCATTGAAGCTTTGCTCACTCCTTCTATTAATCTAGGCTCATGATTCATCTTTCAGAACGATGAAGATTTTGCTCCCCGATCTGCGGTAGAGGGCAGTTTTCCATTCACATGATCGCGTCTGTGTTTTGGTTTGTGTTTGTCCGTTTGGATGACCGGTTTATTTCTGGATCTGCGCTGGATGTATACGTGTCTGTACCGTATCTCTCTCATCTATATACCATACACTCCGACTATTCTCACCAAGCGGAAGTGCTTGACGACAATTTGCGACTCCCACGAAGCGGAGGGGCTTCGGTAGCAGCTTGAACTTCCATGCTAATGATTGTGGAAATTGTTGCCGTACGTGGAATCAGCGTGAAAGAACCTCGGAGGCCCTTCGGTGACCCGGTCGGAAGGCCTGCAGGACAATCCGTCATCATGATGCCTATTCGAAATTGGAGACACAAGCGAAGGACATGTCATCGATGTACATGTATGGTTCCCATGAATTTCATTGATACGACGAACATTTTCCATCAGGTTCGGAAGTCGGGGGGGCTTTGCGGACATTAGGGGTACTGGTATGCATGCTGTATTCCATATGTAACCCACAGCACAAGGTAAGTAGGTAGTACAGTACTTATCAAATGAAGACGAACGCCAGCATGAGGATTATAATACGAAAGATGAGCGCATAGGTAAGGGCCATATCGACCAGAGTCGCGCTAACGCTAAAACTAACCACGGACACACTTGCAGTCGTACATATAGACAAGCGAAGGGCCGATACGGAATACTAGTTATAATCAATCCCCGAAAAACGAAGTGAACGAAGAGGGAAAAGAAAAAGAAGCAGCAATGGAAACGGAAATGAGAATGAGAAATGGACCTATGGAGACAAAATACTCGGCCGAGTATGATAGCACAATGAAAGAAGACCGGAGAGGTGGGGAAAGGACGAGGTACGTAGAGAATACAATCTAGCCGAACGAGGAGTCTCATGCAGGGCTATTGGAGCCGGCCTCCGGTGCCGCGCGGCCTTCCGAGGGTTTGTCGGGTAGCTCAGATATACTGGCAGAAAGCGGCGGTGCGTTGGATGAGCCAGATGTTGGGGAAGAGTAGCTGGCGTACGTTGGTGCCGGCCAGGTATTGTTTGGGGGGTAGCTACCATAAGAAGGTTGTGAGGCCGCCGGCGGGTAGTACTGATAATAGTTGTTTTGGGGCACCGGGGCAGGAGGGTGGTGAGGAATCAAAGACTGCTGCGTGTCAGCGCTGGCCGATGCACTGCCATACCCAGGGTATGGGTACGGCTGGGATGGAGCTGGTGATGGCTGGTGAGGAGTTGTCGGGGACGGTGTGGGGTACGACGAACCCGAGTACACTGGGGGATGCGCGGCGGAATGGGTAGTGGAATGGGAACTGGAGTGGGAAGTGGAATATCCTGGAACGCCGTAGTAAGAAGGGGTCGAGTACGCAGAATAATGAGGTTGGGGAAGACTGGAGACTGGTTGGTCAGGGTATGGAGGCGGAGGCGGAGCTTGGGATGCAGTAGGAGTCGATGGGGATGGCAAAGGGGGTGGATGTTGATCCGTCGGAGATGTGGACTCTGGCTGAGAACTCTTGGATTTGCGGGAGCGTTTGCCACTGCCGGTGGCGTACGGGTTGTAGCGCCCCCCACGTTTTCCGTCGGAGATGCGACCGTCGGTAAGAAGAGGAAGTCCAGAGGAGAGAGGGGCAGTGATCATGGAAGGGGCGGATTCGATATCATCTGCCTCTCCACGGTAACGAGGGACACCATCCACACCAATCTCCACTTTGGGAGGGTTACGGAAATGTGTCTTGTCGAGGTATTCTGGACTGATATCCAAAGATGCGAGTTCGGGAAGTGATGAAGGGGAGCGTAAGCGCCCTTGCTCTACATCCTCGACCTTGTAGTAAGATATGAGATGCTGTGATACACCACCGATTGTCAATGAAAAGGTCTAATTTGAAGCGTGAGAAAGAGAGTATAGGAGGAGGACGGGGGAAGAGCAGACCTTCTTCATGAGGCCGTCAGACTTGAATTTGTAGCTATTAGTGAGACTGCCGACGAGAACACGTTCCCTGTGTTTATCGATGCCCAGGGAGCTGGACTCGCCTTTGGGACGACTCAAAGTTTGACCCTCGAGGCGAACGCCATCCACGTTGTACTGAGAATGTTCGTTCATTTCGGCAGGGTCTGAGCGAACGCCTCGATGACCTGCACCACGCTTGTCGGTTTCACGATAAAGAAGAAAGTTGCCTAGTATACGACTTGGACTCCAGAAGAAACCGTCGGTCCAGCGCTTAATACCACTCTCGTCCTCATCGAAGACAAAGACTGAGCCTGAGGTTATCATCTTGCGCTCTGAATCGACTAGACGCCTAGTTACTCTTGGAATTAAACCACGACGAGCGGCTTCTAGGATGAGAAGTGCATCTCCTGTAGTTTCTATCCAACCTGACCAAGGAGGCTCTGTCCAAGCTGAAGTTGAAGTTGATTGATTTGTAGGAGTAGGATTGGGATTTGGAGAGATCTGCTGATTTGCAGACATTTGATAATATTTGTGAAGTCTGTGGAAGACATGGTGGGAGACAAAGTGAGAAGTTGATTCGAAGTTGATTGAACCAAAACCTTTAAAGTTCATACCTTGCTCGGAGATGTTCTTAGGTTTGCGGCGGGGTTGGGTTGAGAGTGATCAGAAAGCCTATTTGGCCATTTCCCGCGACAACACCAAAAACGTATGTCTTTCCTATTTCTACCCTTACAGAGTACTAGCTAGCTAGCTAGAGCTAGTGTTATAACTTACTGTCTTACTTTTCACTTGAAAATACACTGAATTTTATCATGATGGCTCATCATTTAAACAACCAAGGGGGTCATCCGCTCAAAAATCAAAGTTTCTGATATCTATGGTACAGCTGACTAAGCCTCCGCGAGCAATCAAGCTTTAGTTACGGGTGTACTTAATTCTATTCCATCACCAAGGGTGTATACGATGCCCCTGTATGTACGCCGCAAGGGAAACGCCACTGAGTACAGGTAGTAGACAGTTGGTCTTCTGATTCGAAGTTTATCCCGGCATCACCGCGGTCAACCCTTCCAAATTTCATCTCCATTTGATGTGATCACATCTAAGGTACTTCATGCCCGTGTGTGTTTTCGCTTTCTAGGCCCACTCTACACGCAATCTACATCTGATCATACATTCACAGTCTTGTCAGACCCGTGTGTTCTTGACTATTCCTGGCTGCTTTCTTGTCTTCATCCCGAACAATCCCAAAAAAGTGTTTGTTACTTCGTTCCTGTACATGCCCGAGCGCCCAACCTCGTGATCGTGTGCCTGTTGATGTCCCGTTCGCAATTCAACGTGGAGATAACGGTAAGTACTCTCGTCTTCTTGGTGCTGGAAACAAGGGCGATCTTCCCTCAAAAATAGAGTTTATTTGACAGCAAGTCCAGACCCACCCTTCCTGAACCCAAGGCGCCACTTTGCCAGGGACGTTTCACTTACAAGTATCTACCGCACATTGACCAAGTATACTCCGTGCATTCGCTGCGTCGTAAGCATTTGCATGGTTTCAAACTGCTTCTCATTGGTTTAACCATCTATTACTCCGGCAGAGCGATCATTTGCTTCCTTCTTCTTCTCGATACTCATCATAAACCTTCCTTTTTCAGGGACACGTAATCCCCGATATTAACAAGCCCACCCGGTTCAGTTTGAATGATGTGACCTGATTTCTTGGCTGCTGGCCACAAGATCTATCCCGGGCGACGGATCCAAGTGCCTTGCTGTCCCTTGTTCTCCCTGACAGCTTCTACCGAATGCCTCCAGAACACCGATTACCAGAAATGATGGTAGGCAGGCAAAGTCCCAAAGCGCTTCTGGCATGTATAAATGCAGCATTCGACAGTAGATGTTAATCACGACGAGATGGCTGGTCTTACCACCTTCTCGTTAATTGGCATCATATCCTCACTCACAGCAGTACGATTTTATGCTGCTTGACGTACCAAGTCACTGATATCTCTTCTCCACAGATCACCTATGCATACCGCTTCCCCTCACATCATCTTCATCGACGTTTACCTGGAAGCTGGACTGCACTTGGATGCTGGACGTGAGTATATACTTTCACGATGCTGGAATTATTTTATAATCGGTGTTGTCCAGCGATGGTGTTGGTGGTGTAAGAACACTTTCTTCAGCCGCCTACACTGACACTGTGGGTATGACTATCGAGTCATGCATCAACTTCTGTTCGACTGGCTCCAACGCCTACATCTATGCAGGCGTCGAATATGCCCAGGAGTGTTGTACGTGTTATTTCACACTGATATGTATTGGTTCTTCATCGCATCTCTTACATAGACTGCGGCAACTACTTTGCCAGTGGCGACACCAACGTCAGCTCCTCTGACTGTAACATGCCCTGTACTGGTAACGCTGCAGAATTCTGCGGTGCTGGCAACAGACTAGATATATTCTGGAGTGGAGCCCAGCCTCCTCCTGCACCCATCCTGGTCCCTAGTGTTGGGAACTGGTCGTTGCTCGGATGTTACAAGTACATTCCTGTACAACACGCACGAAGAATAAGCTAACCCGGTTTTGTACCAGCGACTCGGCGACACGAGCCTTGCCATACGGTACTGGCGTGACTGGAGGCGTTACTGTCGAATCATGTACCACTGCGTGTTACAACGCTGGATACCCTCATGCCGGCATGGAATACGCTGCTGAATGCTGTGCGCATGCATTTTCATCAAGCGCTTCTCTCGCTGACAAGTCTTTGCAGACTGTGGCTTGACCATCGAGAACAATTCCGGTCCTACCCCAAATGCGGATTGCGATATGACATGCGCGGGAAATTCGTCCGAGTATTGCGGAGGGCCGAACCGGCTCAGCATGTACAACTACACCCAGCCTATTACGATAACCCCAGTAATTAATCCCGGTGGCAATCCCAGCACTGTTTCGCCTGTGACCTCTGGCTTAACTGGCAACTGGACATATGGAGGATGTTACGTTGACAACATAAATGGGCGTGTATTGGGGAATGAATTTGACAGCACTACTACCACAGTGCAGAGTTGTATCGCGAACTGTGCCGGACAAAACTTCACCATTGCAGGCATCGAGTACAGCACGCAATGCTGTAAGTGGTCTCTATTTTCTTCCTCACCCCTGTTGACTCTTGCCTCCAGTCTGTGGTGATTATCTCATCGATGGGGCTACGAAGGGTGTCGACGGTGACTGCAACATGGCCTGTGGTGGAAATGCGACGTGCGTGTTTTCTTCAATTGATCCGTTTTATGTTCTTGATGTGGGCTAGTGAGGCATGCGGTGGTCCAAACAGATTGTCTGTTTACAGCTCTACTGGAAACATAACATTACTCCCTGTTCCTGTGGTGCAGACAACAAACTTGCCAGGACAATGGGTGTATCAAGGCTGTTTGGCGTTGGTGATTCTTCATTGCCTACGCACACAATACTAATGTTACCACACAGAGAACCAGCCATTGGCGCTCAGACATTCCCCTATCTAAATGAATGGACCACAAACAATACCATCGATGCGTGCTTAACCCAGTGTGCTGCCTTCGGATATCCCGTAGCTGGCCTTGAATACGGAGCTCAGTGTTGTGAGCACCTTGATTCACTATAATTTGCAGACTGTTGATAGAGACAAGTCTGTGGCGACATCAGTGATATCACAGCAGTTGATGGGACGTATGTCTCGGATTCACAGTGTAACATCCCTTGCTCGGGAGACCCACTCCACTATTGTGGTGGACTAAGCAGGTTGTCTACTTACTACTGGAATGGGACGATGAACTCGTGGAAAACCCCTGCGAATACTGGCTACTATGAGGTGTGTCCCGTCTTGTCATGAGTATACAACGCTCATAATCTATGCAGTTCTTCATCGGCGGTCTCGTCGTCCCTCTCATCGCCACTGTGGGCATCAACAACAAAGTCACTTTCCTTGAGAAGCACGGCACCTCGGAATATAATAATTCTACCGGCGCGTACGAGTTGGATCTCAGTTTGGTGGACAATCACGAGCTGGCTTGGCGCGAGATGCATTTGCAGACGGACGTGTTTTGTTCTGGTAGTATTGTTCTACCAGACAAGGGAGGAAGGTCTGTCGTGTTTTATGACATCTCATGCTCACGCTTACATTGGAACATTCAGGCAAATCAATGTGGGTGGATGGTCGCTTTCGTCGACTTTTGGTGTGAGATTGTATACACCGGATGGGAGCGCTGGTGTCAATGGTACCAATGACTGGGAAGAAAACGTTAATGAGCTCACACTCCAGGTCAGTTCTTGAATTATTGGCGCTAGGCTCATTATACTGATCTGTGCTCAGCGTGGCCGATGGTATCCTACCGCAATGATGATGCCGAATGGAAGTATTTTGGTCGTTGGTGGAGAGTCTGGAAGCAATGCTTCCCCGCAGCCCAGCCTTGAGATCCTTCCAAAGCCCCCTGGTGGCGATACGGTCATTACATTGGACTACCTCCAACGGACAGACCCCAACAATCTCTACCCATTCCTCTTGGTGCTGCCTAGTGGCCGATTCTTCATTGGTAGGTGTCATTATGGTGAGGTACACTATTTCTTACGGCACGTAACAAGGCTACTACAACGAGGCTCGCGTTCTTGATCCTGTCACCTTTAACACGGTGACGGTGCTGCCAAATATGCCGGGTGCCGTGAACAACTTCCTCGCAGGCCGGACGTACCCGATGGAAGGGTCTGCGGTTCTTTTGCCGCAGCACGCACCATATACGGATCCAATCGAGATTCTCATCTGCGGTGGTTCGACGATCGGAGCCGCCATTGCGCTGGATAATTGTATCACAATTGCCCCCGAGGTAGCGAATCCGACGTGGACGCTGGAACGTATGGTGAGCTAAATTTATTTTGGGAACGTTAAGGTTTGATGCTAAGCTGTGCCACCTTCAGCCTTCGAAACGGGTGATGCCTTGCATCACGACACTGCCAGGTAAATATGATTATGAATGACAGAAGTCTAGATTTTAATTATACCGTGTCGATCACAGATGGCACGTATATGATCTTGAACGGCGCACACCAAGGCGTTGCTGGCTTCGGCCTTGCGACAGACCCTAATCTTAGCGCAATTCTATACGACCCTTCGCAGCCGATTGGTCAGCGCATCTCCATCCTCAACAATACCATTGTAGCTCGCTTGTATCACTCTGAAGCGACCCTTCTGCCTGATGGGCGTGTTCTTGTGTCCGGTTCAGACCCCCAGACGTACTATCCCAACGGGTCCTTTGTGTACCCAGAGGAGATGCGCATTGAGGTTTATATTCCGCCTTACCTCAATCAAGGGCTCAGACAACCGGAGTTCACTATTAGTGTGACCGACTGGGCGCTGGGTGGACAGTATAGTATTGCAGTGACTTTGTTCCAGGGAACGACGAGCAACATGCGCGTCTCACTCGTGGCAGGTAAGCAATGCTAGATTATGGATCGATCGATTTTTGACTATGAAATATAGCTTCGTCTAGCACGCACGGAAACGTCATGAGCGGTGGGAGGGTGATCTTCCCTGAGTTTTCGTGCTCTGGGACCACTTGTACCATCACGGCGCCGCCGAATGCGTATGTGTGTCCACCAGGATGGCATCAGCTGTTCATTTTGGATGGTCCGACGCCATCGCACTCTGCTTGGGTTCGCATCGGAGGCGACCCTGGAAAGCTGGGCAACTGGCCTGATTACCCTGACTTTACTACCCCAGGTGTCTAAACCAACCACGTTCGTTCTTATTTCCTTCTTTTTGAAACATTCTTTTTGGCTACGTTTTCCAGTCGGACTTGGTTCGATTGTTATTTAAGGACCTGCTATATATTTTCGTCGAAGTTACACTCTTTTTGTTCGTTAAATATTATTCATTTATATGGAACTGTCTATTATGCCTGTGGTAGTTGTCCAGGAAGTAATAATTCCTGAGATATGCGATACAGTGATGATACAACACTAGGATGGTATATCTGAGAATGATCACAGTTTTAGCTTTGTCCATGTCCAAGGTAGGACACCGCCTACCAGCTGTGGTACAGTACCAACGTGTGAGCACGCCTATGATTATGAGCATTCAGTACTATGCATCGGCGGATGGGGACTAGGCTGTCTGTCCTCGCAGATGAGGGGCTCTCTTTCGACATCAGGTATGGTGTCGTCAATGGCCTTGCTGCATGAGCAGCAGCTACAGAGGTGCTCTGTGCATGGATGTCCTGCCAGTGCAGAATTGTATTAAACGACGCTCAGGAAATCGTGGTGCTTACGTATTGACATGAAGTCAAGACATATTCCCGCCAGGACGTCGCAGCACGCAGTGAGTCCGAGCGCACAACACGTCCCTACAGCATCAGACATGGTGTAAGTGGATGATTTGAAGGTTCTCGATCACCGCTTACTAACTGACCGAAATTTGTTTGGCTCTATTGTTCAAAGCCTTTGGAAATAAACAGCATCAAACACCGGTCAATCAGTCAACAAGACAAGGTGTGATACTTAGTCAAGACCGACTGTGACCACTCGTGCAGTCGGCAACATGGAGCCCACCACCCACTTCCGGACGCACAGAGGTCGCGCAAACGGTGGTGCTCACCATGACAGTGCTGGAGCGGGACGAAGAGCGCACCATAAAAACAAACAATGGGTTGCGGACAATACCACCAGCAGAAGTAGCACACCTCATGGAGGCGCAGACACAGAGCGATGGGAGCGTGGAGGGCACAGAGGAAGCAGGGGTCGAGGAAGAGGCGCACGTGGCAAATTTCCTCACACTACAATGAATTTCCGTCAAGGAGGCGCTCTAGATACTGGGTCAGCGCCTGCTAGCGAAGGGGATAATAGCGAAATGGAGGATGCCACTGATGTAGATGAAGTCGAACACCAAGAGCCAGAGACTTTCGAGGAAAGGGAACGATTCTGGAAAGAGGTGAGTTATATGTCTCATTCCGTTTGTATTACCTTCACTCGAGTCTGCAGCTTGTGAAAGCGCGCGAAGTCGAGCGCAAAACAGCCATTGCGGAGGGCAAAATGGACGATCCCAATGTGCCAAAACGTTTGGAAGATGCTATCACAATGGTTGGCACATGCATGGATATGTGCCCGAAATTCGAACGCTACCGTCGTGAACGCGAGAACAACCTCTTTGAGTGGGAAATTGTATGAGGACATTTAATTCGTAAGCGTGCCAGATATGTGCGCTGATTACTCGTTAGGTTCCAGGAACCAAACGCGTTGATCACAAGAGGGCTGTCAAAATGTATGAACGGGCAGCTGGTGACAAGACGCTACCCTCCGACCTTCGTCCTCCAAAAGTTCTTCGTGTACGTTGCTCCAAGATGCTATTACATACATCCGTATTGAATGTGACTTATGGCAGCGCACACTTGACTATCTTTTTCACGACTTGCTTCCCCGGGGCGGCTTTTCTGCAACCTTCAATTTCATTCGTGATCGTTCACGTGCTGTGCGAAGTGACTTCACAATGCAGCATGAAATGGGTTCCATCGCAATCGAGTGCCATGATAGATGTGCACGGTTTCACATCCTTGGTCTTCATCTGGAGCGCGACCGACCTGGATCCCAGATCAGTTTGGAGGAACAGCAGCTGAAGTACAGTGCGTTGACTCGCCACCTGACGAACCTTCTTTATAAACATCGTCCTCGCAGCTCTCCAAAGTCTGAAGGAGTTTTACGAAGACCAGCGAGGAAAATATCAATCGCCAACAGAGCTCGAAATGCGAGTCTATCATCGTCTGATCCATATTCGTGATCAAAAAGAGCGGCAGGAGGATATCCCTTCCATTATCCTGGAGCATCCGGTATTCAAGCTTACGACCAAATTCCGACTCCTCGTACAGGCGAAGAGTGCCCCCATCGGCAGAAGCACTCCTCTTTCCGTTGATAACGAGGCGCTGGGCGTCTTCAATGAATTGATTATAGTGCTTCAGGGGGAAGGAAACTACGCCATGATCTATCTGGTCGCATGCATCATAGAGCACCTATTTGGCACCGACACCGTCGACGATATTGAAAGTCTGAGGGAAAATCTCACCATTCCGGATATCATCGATGGAAGCTCCGCTGCTGTAGATGAGCACGATGACGCTATTGTGGAAGAACCAGACGCTATGCACGAGGAAGAAGAACCACCCTTCGAGGCTGACTTGGTGGATGTGCCACAATCTTCCCCGGAGCCCCTGCAGCGAAGCGGAACCCAGTGGCTGAATGATACATTTGGTCCGAAGCCCACTGAATCAGCATTCTCGAACGCTTCTTCTCAACCTGCACCACAATCACCAAAGTCTGCGTTTTCAAATTTGACATCTGTTCCCAATATATTCGGGACGACGACATTCCAAACGTCAACATTCGGCTCCACGAACGAGTTTGGTTTTGGCTCAGCACCCGTCCCTACATCAGTATTTGGATCTTCTGCAACTCGGACCTCTGTCTTTAGCCAAGCACCCACTTCGGGTTTGTGGGCAACCTGTCTCTGATTTCTTGTTTATTGATTACATCTTCAACTTAGCACAACCTCCAGTTTTTGGTCAACCTCCACTTGTCCCATCTCCAACCCCGACAGCGCCCAGTGAGAACAAGGTTCAGGTTTCATTCACAGTGCCTCCGGCACCCCCTCCCCCTACCTTTAGCAATCCATTCCCCCCTTCCCCCGAACTCCCTTCCATACCCGAGGTCAACAACGCTACATCATCTATACAACCACAATCTCCTATCAACCGTCATGCACCAGTATTTGTACCATTGCTTTCTCCAATTGTCACACAACCTACACCTCCAGTTCCTCCCTCTCCGGTCACTTCACAGCCAACTTTCGGCGTTCCCCGTGGTTCCTTCGGTGGCCTACATGAAACACCACCTTCTCAACCGCCACCTTTGAGTAGACATCAGCCAATATCTTTACCGCCGACACCCACTGCGACGATATATATCCCGTCGACCATCTCTGGCACGTCCACCAAGTCCGTTTTCGGGTCTCTCAAAAAACTTCAACCTATCTCACTCGCCGCTTCCCCTACTGAAATTCTGAGCCCACTGGTACTTTCGTCCCCCGGGACAAAATCAACACTTAGTTCTATGGCCAGCCTACACCGACGTGACTCCGTACAGACTCCCTTGCGTTTAGGAATCACCGCTGCCGATCTTGAAGCAGTTTCGACTAAACTGGAAAGCCCACTCAACGGCAAGACATTGGTTTCTTCGTCCACCAGTAACGTGGACCGGGAAACGCTCGAATCCAAAGCTCTCGCATTTGCTCGAAGGAGCTTGCTAGTTAAGGAGGCTCTCCATGAGTGGATGGAACGAACGGCTGGTCGTACCATGTGGAAAGAGGCTTGTCGGCGAAGCGAGGCCTATAGTCAGCGTGTACACACGGAGCGGCTTTCGAAGAGTACCAGCTCATTGCCGCAGGAAAACAAGCGGGAAATGGTTTCACCAGAACGACCCAGCCCCGTTAGGAAGCGGCTCAGAAACCGCTTGTCCAGCGAATACCGGCCACCGCCCAGTGATGACGAACTTGTAAAGCGGTTCGAAAAGGTTGGTACATCGTCCGAATTAAGTGTGTCACACCTTTTGAATGCCGTGTGGTTTTAGAATCGTGAAGAAAACGAACGGCGATGGGCTCGTGGATCTTTCCTCCATGCGCTGCAGCAACACCTAAAGGCGACGTCACGCACCATTCCCGAAAGCTGGTCTGCTTGGCTATCCTTGAACCAGGATAATGATGGAACTGCCATTTGGCTCGAACTGAAATTTGATGTGCCCGACTCCGGCAGCTGGAAGGACGTCAATATATTCCAGATACCAGTGGCGCCGCAGCCACGCAACAGCAGAACAGTATACCCGGGTATTATCATTTTCGAGCGAACCCCAGTTGGCGAGGTGGAAGACCCCCTGGAAAGGTTAGCTGTGATGAGTTGCTTGCTACGAGTTGCTAACTTATGCATGGTAGAAAATATCGAATGCTGGATGATTGTTCACGTTTACGTGATATTATCGAGTCATTGCCCCCTGATCGGCACTTCATTCCATCCCTCTTGACGATATCTTGGTCTGGTGGGGAGCCCGACTCTTCTGCCGACTTTAATGATATGGTACGCCCAATGTTGTTCTGAAAATTGAGTAGCTACTGAAACATTTTGAAGATTGCTGCAATACTTCACGATGAAATATCGTCTTCCCATGTTGATATATCATTAACATCCACTGCCTCGGACCTTGACTCCAGGTTTCAATCCGCCTTGCAATCACTCAAACTTGATACTGAAGGCAAACTGGTTCGGTGGATGTCTGTACCTGGTATGTTAGAGTTTACGATATACTTTCATAGTCTGCCATCTTATTTCGGGACAGACCTCTTTAGACAGTGGAGACCCATATGGCATACATTTACCTCCCAGCGATTGGAGCAATGCATATTCAATGGGGAATGTAAGCAAATATTGGCGCTGCTGATCGTTCAGTGCTGACGACGATTGCCAGTTGACTGGTTTTATTTTGGGAGATTCTTGGAGTTGTGTATAGAACTCCTCAACACCATCTCTAGTGCTGCACTCCAACTGATGAGTGGCAGTATCTTTGGAGATGTTCTGCCCAACCTGAAGCTACAACACGCCAGAGACTCAGAGTACGTCATGTTTCCTTCCCGAACCTTTCTGTTACTTATCACCGGACAGCTCAATGTTTGATGCGGTTTTGCAATGGCTGGACAATCCATCGTTGCAAGATGCCAGTAAACGTCTCGCAGATGATCTAAGATCACACCAGGCCCTTGACCGAGGTATGTCAACTCTACATTGTTGTGTGCGCAGCTAAACTTGTTCTCTTCAGAGTTTCCCTCGAGACCCTTCGTTCAATATATATATGACGTCGCTCAGGAGCTATCCACTCAACACTTGAGCCCCAGCGCCGCAAACTCCACCCTCATACGCAAAACCCGTCTTGAAGCAGCGACATCAAAAATCTCGACTAAGCAGAGTTCTTACTCGGATGAGCTCAATGCCCTTCGTTCCGCCAAGCTGCGACAGCCATCTAAACGTACTGCATCAGTCAACGCCTCATCCAGTCGGTGCGTCGTTAACGACGGAATTGTCCTAACTTGACTAACTGTCGTCGGCAGGTCTTCTACACCTGCCAAGCGGAGAAGATTATCCGCCTCTGATGAATCTAGCGAGGGTGGAAGTCCTCCACCGAGCATCACTAGTCCTGCCTACACGTCGCCCTCGATCAGCACCACCACATCTTTGCCTCCCGAGGACAAGTCCACAGTGGTTACATCCGCTATGCTTCGTGCTCTTACTAGGGATATACGGACCAAGTTTAGTAGTCACAGATGACAGGATATAATGGTTTTTTGTGGACGATGTTATTGCATATCTTTGTATTACATATCACTATCCGTTTCTTCGCATAAATCAGAACGGAGCCAGGTCAAACAACACTCATAGGGAACCTGATACATTGTTCAACATGTAATCGGGACAAAACCTACAATAATGTACAGCGTACGAAGGAAAATACAACAAGAATCCTACAACATGAGTAGTGGTGGTACAAACCAAGAATCGATTATGCATTTGAGCAATGTAATGAGATTTCTCCTGAAATTTATGAGAAGGCGAGGGCAGACCAAGTGGCAACTGCACCAACTGCCATGGCCGTTGCAGTGTGCGCGATGGATGTCATTATCCTCCTGGGCCGTTTGGCATGTCTGTTATCTTCGACCGGTAATTCAGGGTTCGTAGCCGCAGCCGCCCCTGAGGCTTCCACTACAATGTCCATCTCGACTGGAGGAGGAGTAACCTCAATCTCAGAGTGTTTGCGTTTAAGCGATTTGAAAGTCTGCAAGAGTATGAGAGCGATGAGTAAAGTGTAAGAAAGTACGTTACCTCCACTTCTGCAGCGATGACAGACAGCGCCTCCGTCCTGGCTGTCTGAATTGTCTGAATCCTCTCCTCCACTCGTTTCTCGGTCTCCTCGCGTAATGTCTTCATTTCTGCGGCGTTTGATCAGACGAATGAAACAGTAACAAGGACATCACTGCTAACCGATGACGAGGGCACTAAGAGCGTCGGCACAAGCCTTGACGTCTGCCATGGGCGGCACAAAGGTGTCACGGCTTTCCTCATCAACCTTTGATTGCAACTCGGAGACTTGATCCTGTAGGTCTGACATAGTAGATAGCTTGTCTTCTGCGGCCTCCATGCGTGCAAAAAGTTGGTCAGATTCAGGCTCGAGCATGTCAACTTGGTGCTGAAGGTCATAAAGGTCGTCCTCTGTTAAAGCATGACGATTCTTGATGTCAGTAACGCTGGAATGTAGCACATTTACTCGATCCTAGGTAGGCACAATCAAAATCTAGGGTGATGAGATTCCCAGAACATATACTTACCTCCATGATCTTAATGGAATCACGCAGATCTTCACGGTCGTCATGGCCAGTAATCTGGGATTCATCCGACCGCACCTCAGCAATGGATGGAAGAACAGGAATGGGGGCCAGGGTGGCTGGTTCATCCTCCAGCGGTACAAACGGCGGGAAATTAGAAAGAGAGGGGAGCCGTTCCGGGAAGATCTCAAATGATCCCGATTCAAGAGATCCCATATGCCCAAATGAGCACATCGACGGAAGTTTGACTCTGTTCGACTCATCCGGCCGGCGTAAAGCGGGCTGCGGGGAGTCCGACCGGGATGGCGGCCATGCGCCAACGACTTCCGGCTCCTCAGGGGCCTGAGGGGGCGATGGCGATGGCGTAGAGAGCTCCATGGGAGAATGAGAGCGCGAATTCGCAAGGTGGATGTTAGACGAAGGCGCATCATCATCATCAATGGACGCAATGGCGGCGATGGCCGGAGGGGACCAAGGTTGGGGAGAATCTATGTCAAGGGGGTCCACGATCTTATGGCAGATATCCTGCATCAACGACCCGAGCGATGGCATCTTTCCGAGTAATGAACCACCCAGAAAGTCTGCAGGAAAGTCTTGACGCAGGGATGAAACGCAGGAACGAAGTTCTTCCCAAGACGGTATCTCTTCTATATCAGATTCATGCTCTGAACGCGAAGCAGCCTCGTTGGATGATCCCGATGGCGAAGAAAGGGACTCTGAAGAATGAGATGGGGAAGAAGGATATGAAATGGGACTGTTAAGGCCATAGCGCCCGGTGCTTAATTTTCGTAGGCGAGGGCTCGAGGACTCAACGGGAGTCAGACACCACGGAGGTGAGTCGCGCATATCCAAGATATCGCGCAAAAATTCGATGCGAACTGCAACCGGCGAAACAAGGGTAGCGCCTTGCCCCACAGCTTTACCAAACGTCACGACATCGCCATCAGCGAGGGTGGTCTCCACCTCAGGCTGCAACATCCTGGATGTTGTCTCGCCTTGCTTCCGCAAATGCGTCCCATGACGGGACTTGAGATCAACGATATACACCTGGGACAGGTTGTCAGGTGCAAGTCCGATGTGACAGAATCAGCATGTGCCTACGTGGCCGCTGGAGGCCAACACAAGTTTGGCGTGCTTTGCGCTGACTACGGGGCATGCAAATACAGCATTCTGATCGTCATTCTCTTTCCTCATAGACCTATCATCTGAGATTGATTTGCGGCCGATGTGCACATGGGAGGTGCGGGTGTTGAAGAAGGAAACATTATGAGCGGGCTTTCCACCACACGACTCGACGTGCAGAGTGACACCTTGTAAGAAGATGTCTGAGAAGTGTAATTCAAGAGAATAAAGACGGTGCTTACCCGTCACCGGTTGCTGTGGATCACAGGGGCAAGCAGCTGGCTGAGCAAAATTTGTGCCCAAATACTCGACTTCGTCGTCCATGATGACCGTCGATTACAGCGTAGAGCAAAAATCTGAAAATATGGAGGAGAAGGGAGCGGTCTGTGCGTTGGTGGCGGTAGGAATGAGAACGAGTGAGGGGGGACTTGGTGCTGCCCTCAAGGCCGTGCTTTATCGCCTTGACGTTATTAATACCGGACCGAGATATCCTTTTCCAGATACCTGTCCGGATTCCCACCGAGAGCCTTCCGAACGATGCACATACTATCACATTCGACGACGTATTTTAGCTACTCTGACTGTGATACGAAATATGAAGACAAAGGTGCAAGACGACAACTTAAAGGGTAACAACGAAGTGGAAACGGGAATATATCAAATATGTATGCCATCTACTCAGATGCGAAGAACTTGTCATGACGGAGTGTAGTGCGCGAAGTAAGGGTGATTGAGAGCGCGTTTTGCTTAAAGTATGGTGAGACAGAGAGAAAATGTGCAAGTTTGCTGTACACATACCAGAGATTCGTTTTGCTGTGTCGTAGGTCAAAGTGTGCTACGAAAAAGTATGTGAGCATCAGGAGGTCAATGAAAGAAGAAAAAACGGAAAATTGAAATCCGAAAAATAATAAACAATAAAACATACCGCGAGCAGGTCCAAACCTTGTTCATCGAGATTAGGTACGACACTCTTGAGCTCCTGCTTCGACCATCGAGGGAACGTATCCTTGTAATCAGGCAATTGAGTCACGCCTGGCCAAGTCTCTTCACTTGGCGTGCCGAGGATCCTGAATCAAACGGGTTAGTGTCAGTTGTTCCGTCAGGGAAATCTGA